>JACXGM010004879.1:0-36645 GCA_016801145.1 Umbra pygmaea
TCTGGAAATATAATAGCATGCATAAACATAGAAACTACTAAAAATGAATACATGAGACACATTTAAAATATGTAATGAAATATTTTACTAATGTTGACAACAGGCAGGTAGAATCCTCAAGGTGGTGATGGCAGGCAGGTGGTTCTATTGGTGGCTGAGAACATGTAAATAAAACATTACATCCTGACCTACCTTGTATTATTTGCAGGACAGATTTAAATGCTGAAGGTGTCTACACACTATTCCCACTGCATCTTGAAGGAAACAACTGAACTAAGCACTTTTTAATATAACTAGACAGAGTTCTTAGAATTTGTTAAGTTTGTATTTTTTCTTAGGCAATGTCGAAAGTTCAATAATTGAACATATTTTAAATGTGCATTGGGTTTGTCAAATGTTTGTACTGAATACATGACTTGTGGTATTTGTAGTGAAGCAGATATGTTACAAACAGGAGTTGAGTACCAGTTGAGGGTTATGGATCTGGTTAAATGCTGGCTTCCCTCAAAAGTGCTAGAGTACTGAACCAAAATAACCAAAGAATGGTCACTGCCCAATAAATTATGGAGCTCATTGTTAATAGTTTAAAATCTGTTATGCTACCACTATAAATATAGCATTACATGTACTGCTTTTTATATTTGAAGGGCAGCCTAATCAACAGTGTAGTATTTCCAAATATAAAAAATTAAATAGAAAACGATTATAGCATACTATCACAGATGTTAGTGTATGGAGATAAACAGAATATGTTAAATTTAACTCAATACACTATTCTCACTGCTCACTCTGCATCCTCATGGATGATCTCGACCTGCAAGTTTACAAGAGCAGCAGATATTCTATGGACTTTGTCCATTTTGTGGGCCAGGTTGATCAGAACAGTCTGGGAAAATATTTTGAACACTTATGAGTTATGAGTCGTCTAATAACTCTTAACGTGAATTTGTACATTTGCTATCCTCCTTGTGCTTGTGACGTCCTCTTCTGTCAACTGGCCTCCTTTCTAAGTGAAGGCTGGTACTGCAAGGTTTATCTTTCATAAAGGAACTCTTGGATAGTAAAGCCCCTGTCTGCCATGACTTCATCGCCAGGTCTAAGGTACTCTAGAAAGCCTGAGTTTTGGGTGATGAACTTGTTGCTGCATCTACCTCCATTGGCAGGAGATATAAACGTAAGTCCACATGGAGCAATGGTAAACCAAATATTTCAGTGTATTGCTGGAATAATAGTGGCTGTACGACTCCCCTCTAGAAAAGTGGTCTCAGAGCAGTCAATGCAGGTGGTGTTGTGGAACTTCTCTGTAAAGCACTGAGGCACTGTGTTTTGGATTCTCCCTTGGCAGCCATGGAATGTAGATCCTCATGTACTCCTCCATTGTGTCTATCAAGTAAGAAAGGATTCTGCTACCTACTCCCTGGGACACAGCAAAGCATTCAGCAAGTTCACCCTGGAGTAGATCAACTTCAGGTTCTTTAAGGTGATGAGTATTTTATCAGTGACAGGCATTTTGAAACTAGCTGTGTAAAATTTCTGCAGAAATGCTACATGGTCAAAGAACACCTTTATAGGAAGGCCTGTATACAACACTGACCTAGAGTCATTCTTTAGAATGGTGTTTGTTATTAGCTCTATACCACTGCTATGGGTGTGTTTGTGGCAGGTGGGCTTGCTGATTGGTTCCTTTGACACATAGATAGCTATGATCCATCAGTGCTGGAAGCTCCCACTGAGTGTCAGCATCTCTATGCTATTGTGGTACTGGCAGTCAGATCAAAGCCACGTAAATGTTGTCTTCATCTGTCAAAAGTGAAACAACACAGGCTATCAGAAAATACCCAAATAGCCTAATGGTCATATTTAAAAAAAAAACACTTGAAACCATATTATATAACACAGTTACACATCTCATAAGCCTCCCCCAGTCATAACCGCCCTTGTATGAGAGGAGAGATGCACTGAGCCAGAACATGTTGGATACCAATGTAGGTGCTGACCAATAGTAGTGGTTAGTTGATAGCATCAGGTCCTTCAGTACTGTCTTCATGGTACCTAAATTAAGCCCAGTGGTTCTCAAACTTTTCAAACCAAGTACCATCTTTGATCAAGCTAACCCATCAAAGTTATCAACTAACTACAGAAAACATCAATAAACACTGTATGATCATGTTTTTGACCTTGTATTAAGTGTTAGGCTTAATTTAGGAATTTTAGTTGCAATCACAACCTATTGTGCACAATAAATGATCAATATACTGTATTAAACAGTATATACAATTGCAGGTGCAGTATGAGCACCACATATTTCTGCTGTAAACATATGGGCTAAGCTTTACTCTAATTCAATATACCAAACCATTTAATTTTTTCCTAGTCAAATGGTGTACTACCACTGGGTGCTCCAACAGCAGGTGTTGTATTGCTGGTGGTTTTACTTAGAAGTACTGTTCTATCTCAATTTAGATTTTGGAGACTATCACAATAAACATTAACATAGCTAGATAGCTAGTTAGTGTGAAGTTGGGTAACTTTTGCATGAAACCCCATTTGTGACGAAAAGACAACTGGTACCTACAGAACTGTAACGTGCACTAGTTAGTCGTAGGCTACCTGAGTGTTGATGTCCTGACGAGCCCAGCCACTTCTCTGGGAAAGGGTGATCTTCAGTCGGCCTCTTGTCAACAAAATCATATGAACACACATAGGGTCGTTTTGGTGGTTTCTTTCAGTTGAGTGCTTCGAGCCAAAGCTGAAGAGCCTCGTCGTCTTCAGGTATTGGGTGAAAATCATAAGGCGTCTCACAACTGCACTTGCTTCGAAATATGGTCGGTAATCAAAACACTGCTGTTGTGGGAACAGTTTTCGTTTCTGCCAATTATTGTGACATCCTCTCACGGAACATAAAATCCCTGATTTACGGGAATCCATTTCCCCAAAAGTTTTGTGATGTATTCACAATATATAGTTAGTCAGAAATGGAATGCAAGCTGAAAACGACAGAAGCGTTAACCGGAAGTATTACACAAAATCTTTGACAACTTCCGCCCTGATTTCCGTTGAAAATAGGGTGAATGTATTTATATACATATAGCTTATTTTGACTGTTCCTTTTATTTCAAAAGTATATACATATATAATTGGCCTTTTTATTTCAAAAGTCGCAATAGAGCAAAGGATGTCCAAGGAAGGCGGGAGTGGTTGAGCTGTGGAGGTACAGCACCCGCATGCAAGGGATTTTCTACGAACGCACCCTCAACAGAGCAGGAATCATTTCATTGGTCAACACTACAGGTGGCATTCTATTGGTTGGGGAATTTTGATAGTGTTGTAACCAAGGCGGTAGCTTTTCATCCGGAAGTCGAGGCTTGAATGTAGCGATTCAGATGCTACCAGGCTATCAGCTCACGTTAGCATTCCATTCATTCCAATGAGTTTAGGGGTCACTTTGACAGCGAATAAATTGAAATCGGAAGCGTTTAAAGACTCTATTTCTCCATTGTTTATTTCTAAAGAAACATGACTATGGATAAAAAGCTCAAATACCTTGTACCTCACGTTATGGCCCCGTATCAGCAGTTTTTGTAAACGTATGCTAGTTCCTGTCTCATAACCACGTGACTTCCTGTCGCACAGTAGAGAAATTACCGTATATTCCAGTAAATGCCCGCAGACAATCGGTGGGACATGGAGGCATACAGTCAAGGGAGAAGCCCATCGGAACAACATATTTATTTCTCTATTTCTACTATGGTCTCAAGTCTCTACATGAGCGAGATTCGGGAATGCTGTCTATGCAAATGGGAGCATATTCTTCAGGCGCGTCTAACATAAAAATGACCGCTTTCAGAGACGTTGCTCACATCACATCTACGTCATCACGCTCAGCTGAGGCTGCGCAGTATGCTCGGCTATCATTTCAAAAAGTTGTTCAATTGGGCTTCAAGCTCTCTCCGTTGAAATGAATGAGATCATTCCATCCTGTTATTAATACATCCATGGTTGTAACACCAAAAAATCAGAGAGCGCAGAAAGAATCTGTGTGCAGAAGATTTGCAAGCGCAAAGAAACAGCGTGAGTGCAAAGAGAAAGGCTGAAGTTGAGAGCAGGAAATATGTCCAAGCAACAACATTTCTGAGTCCAAGCAGAAAGTTTGAGCGCAAGCAGAGCAAATCCAAGCGCGAGCAGTGACTATTTGAGTGTGAGAGGAAGGTTTTGAGGAACATTTTTATAAGTCTGTACGTAATATCTGTGAGAAATGCTCTCAAGTTGAAATAATGCGCTGTTGAATAAAGACAGGAATATAACTCCATACGAATAAGGCATTATGTTTGAGTGGCATTAATCCCAATACCACTGCCAGTACAAAACTTGTTCATGCGTGTTGGAGAATTATTTTGATCCATGAAGCCATAGTTGAAAGCATATACCCATTGGGATATGTTTTCATTAGAAATATAGTTCTGCTATTCAATATAGATATTCAAACTGCATTTTAATTTCATACTGTGCAACACTTTCTAAAATATCATGCATTATGTCAAACACAAAGTTAGCTGATATATTGAAGTACACTTACCTAAAGGATAATTAGGAACACCATACTAATACTGTGTTTGACCCCCTTTCGCCTTCAGAACTGCCTTAATTCTACGTGGCATTGATTCATTAAGGTGCTGAAAGCATTCTTTAGAAATGTTGGCCCATATTGATAGGATAGCATCTTGCAGTTAATGGAGATTTGTGGGATGCACATCCAGGGCACGAAGCTCCCGTTCCACCACATCCCAAAAATGCTCTATTGGGTTGAGATCTGGTGACTGTGGGGGCCATTTTAGTACAGTGAACTCATTGTCATGTTCAAGAAACCAATTTGAAATGATTTCGAGCTTTGTAACATGGTGCATTATCCTGCTGGAAGTAGCCGTCAGAGGATGGGTACATGGTGGCCATAAAGGGATGGACATGGTCAGGGGCGCTGCTAAGGATTTTGGGCCCCATGAAAAGAATCTTGACATGGCCCCCAACACAGCTGAGACAGGGCTTCTCTGGGCCCGCTCTTAGTCATGGGCCCCGAGAATCGTCATCCTTTACCCCCCCTTTACAGCGCCCCTGGACATGGTAAGAAACAATAGTCAGGTAGGCCGTGGCATTTAAACAATGCCCAATTGGCACTAACGGGCCTAAAGTGTGCCAAGAATCCCCCAAACCATTACACCACCACCAGCAGCCTGCACAGTGGTAACAAGGCACGATGGATCCATGTTCTCATTCTGTTTATGCCAAATTCTGACTCTACCATCTGAATGTCTCAACAGAAATCGAGACTCACTACACCAGGCAACATTTTTCCAGTCTTCAACTGTCTAATTTTGGTGTGCTCTTGCAAATTGTAGTCTCTTTTTTCAATTTGTAGTGGAGATGAGTGGTACCCGGTGGGGTCTTCTGCTGTTGTAGCCCATCTGCCTCAAGGTTGTGGGTGTTGTGGCTTCACAAATGCTTTGCTGCATACCTCTGTTGTAACGAGTGGTTATTTCAGTCAAAGTTGCCCTTCTATCAGCTTGAAGCAGTCGGTCCATTCTTCTCTGACCTCTAGCATCAACAAGGTATTTTCGCCTACAGGACTGCCGCATACTGGATGTTTTTCCGTTTTCACACCATAAACCCTAGAAATGTAAACCCTAGAAATGGTTGTGCGGGAAAATCCCAGTAACTGAGCAGATTGTGAAACACTCAGACCGGCCCGTCTGGTACCAACAACCATGCCACGCTCAAAATTGCTTAAATCACATTTCTTTCCCATTCTGACATTCAGTTTGGAGTTCAGGAGATTGTCTTGACCAGGACCACACCCCTAAATGCATTGAAGCAACTGCCATGTGATTGGTTGAGTAGATCATTGCATTAAGGATAAATTGAATGGGTGTTCCTAATAATCCTTTATTTGAGTGTATAAGGAATTGAGAATACCATAGCGTTTGATCCCAAAACAATACTTTTTTCCCCTTGGATACTCAACAAGATAATGTTAATGCTCCAAATTGGTAATTTGGTGCATAATACCACATGTGGATCATTTTTGCTAAACACTGTTTGAGTTGGTGCTTTTTCAATAAGACACATCCTGCAGTAGTAGTTTTCCGTGAAATTTTCTACCTAACCAAGTTCAGTTGGGTTCAGACCTAAACTGCCACCTGTTACTTGTGCAGTGGTGCCATAGAGAGGTTGTTCAGCAAATTATCCTTTCATTCCATTTTGCCTTTACATCTTCTACAAACTGACTAAGTATTTTGTCATCACAGAAATCCTGGCACAACTCACAAAGAGAAGCAGATTAATTAATTTTGTTAATTTGACAACACACTTCTTTATTTTGTAAAATTAACTCTAATGTTTTAAATAGGGGGATATAAACAAAAGTGTCAATCTGTCACACCATGGCAAGAACTATGGCCAGGAGTGGCAGATAGAAGAGACTGAGATATGAACTCATGAGTATATTAACTGCATGTATGTTAAATTGGGTTTCTGTTCAGACCAGTACATAGTACTGTTAAATTATGTTTATTATTGTGTGGGTATTATGGAACATTGGCGCCATCCCTTGTTCACCTGGAGCTATTGTCAAGTGTCCTCATTGGCATCAGTGATGGTTTTGTCAAATTACAAAAAAAGTAAATTAGTAATGGTGTAATTAGTGGCAATATAGGCTCCAGGGGCTCCAGGGGAACAAGGGATGGCACAGTTTATTGATTTACAGTGGTTGCCTATCATCTGGGGAAGATGTTCAATTGTACATGAGTAGTAAGCTATGTAGTATGAGCTTCAGTCTGGCTCTTTATTTTTATTGATTTCACATTCTATGCTGTGATAAGTGCATAGTAGTTAGACATATTCATTGTGCACTCCTGTTTTAGTCAGTTGAGTTATGCGTATGCCTTGTGTCTTTAGTATTTACCATCTACCTCCTTTGGACTCCCCTCCTTCTATACACCCACAAACTGTGACACAATCACTGGAACCTGCTCATGTACTCCAGATACGTAATTTCTCTTTGAATCATATCTCAATCCTACGTGAATTTCTACTGGTTCAACAACACCCCATTTCTCAATAAAATACTTTGTCCATTTAGAGTTTGTGTTTAAGTCACTCAATGTATTGAAAGTATTGCTGAAGACAAGATGAAATTCATTATTTCCCCAAAAATTCTACAAACAATACTCCATAATGACATTGTAAAAGAAGTGTGTTTGAAATATCAACAAATATATAAAAAACAAAAAACACAGCCTCTGCTCAACACTTTGTTGAAGCTCCTTTGGCAACAAGTACAACCTCAAGTATTTTTGAGTACGATGCTACAACCTAGGCACACCTACTTTGGGCAGTTTCTCCCATTCTTCTTTGGAGGACCTCTCAAGGTCAATCAGGTTGGATGGGGAGCATCAATGCACAGACATTTTCAGATCTCTGAAGAGAATGCTGGAGCAGGTTTTCAGCAAGGACGTTTCTGTACATTGCTGCATTCATCTTTCCCTCAATCCTGACTAGTCTCCTAGTTCCTGCTTCTGAAAAACATGCCCAAATCATGATGCTGTCACCACCATGCTTCACTGTAGGGATGGTATAGGTGATGATTGGTGCCTGGTTTCCTCCAGATATGACACTTGCCATTCAGGCCATAGAGTTTCATTTGACCAGATAATTTTGTTTCTCATGGTCTGAGAGTCCTTCAGGTGCCTTTTGGCAAACTTCAGGCGGGCTCTCATGCCTTTTACTGCAGAGGGGATTCCGTCTGGCCACCATACAGCCCTGATTGGTGGAGTGCTGCAGAGATGGTTGTTCTTTTGGAATGTTCTCCTCTTTTCACAGAATAGTGCTGGAGCTCTGTCATAGTGACCAACAAGTTATTGGTCACCTTCCTGACTAAGGCCCTTCTCCCCTGATTGCTCAGTTTGGTCGCCAGCTCCAGGAACAGTCCGTGCAAATGTTTTCCATTTACAGATGATGGAGGCCACTGTGCTCATTGGGACCTTCAATGCTGCAGATATTTTTCTGTACCCTTCCCCAGATCTGTGGCTCCATACAATCCTGTCTCGGAGGTCTACAGGCAATTCCTTGGACTTCATGACTTGGTTTGTGCTCTGACATGCACCTTTAACCGTGGGACCTCAGAATATTCCCTTGTGTGCCTTTAGAAATCATGTCCAATCAACTGAATTTACCACAGGTGGAATCCAATCAGGTTGTGGAAACATCTTAAGGATGTTCAGTGGAAACAGGATGCACCTAAGCTCAATTGTGAGTGTCATGGCAAAGGCTGTGAAAATGTATTTACATGTGCTTTTTTCGTTTTTTATTTTTAATACATTAGATAAAATTTAATTATGTCATCTCTTTGTCATTATGTGGTATTGTTTGTAGAATTTTCAGGGAAATAATGAATTTAATCTATTTCGGAATAATGGTCTAACATAACAAAATTTGGAAAAAGTGAAGCACTGTGAAAACTTTCCAGATGCACTGTAGGTTCATATCATAGGCATGTTCTTGTGAGCTCTGTTCACAACAGTAAACCTGACTGATGTGTAGTTTACATAATTAAAATCATGACAACAAAATATAACAATGAATCATTTCCCAGGATATAACCCAAGAAAATGTTTGTGAATGAATACACTGGTGCATCATGCAAGGATCTACAAATGATACCTATACATTGTACAAAAATGTGGCTCTTGTCTCCTGTTAATGAACTTGGCTCTCCATTCCTTCACTTTTGGACATTCTTTAGTGGTGTCAACATCAATACCATAGAGTGTTGTCTGGAGGAATGTGTACATGTTGGCTGCCAATGATGTTGTTTCTTGTCAGGAGATGAGCTTGTTGTCCATCACAACGTAGCATATAATAGCATCATGCTTGCAGGTTCCAGAAGCAACAAGGTATGGCTGCCCTGCGCTGATCTTCTGCATTTTCTTTTTTGTAGGCTGAGGTGGTAGGTTATGCAGGAAAAATGCCAGATCACTGTCCCATTCTGTATGAATAAAAAAAAACTTGAGTGTTATTTTAATCACAAGTTCTTCTACTTTTGAAAATATGTGTCCAGGCTGTTTATTCTACTGTCATTGGCAGTCTCAGGGTGTCTTTAACATGCTGTTTAAGTTATCATAAGTACTGTGTATGACACGATGCACTGAAAATCATTTCAATTGGCCTTTAATTGAATACCTGGGTGAACCTCTGAAGATTCATCATTGAACTGATTCCTGGCAGACTTCAGCAAACTCTGGATCACCTGAGTGTTAGTAAAACTCTCCTTCCCTGATCACCTTTCCTTTATAGAATGTATGCTACTTCTCGAGCAGTTTGGCAGCTGTTTATAGTTCAAAAAGTAAAATCTTGACATATCTGCAGCAACTGAGAAATGAAAGAATATTTTCGGTTCTACATTTCTCACAATCACATGCTAAGCTCATATCAATGATTTGTGGTTACAGAAGAGGATGCCAATACCTACCAACCCTTTAGTATCTAGTAGTCTTGGAAACACTGAGTGTGAGTCATCAGGATTGTGGATGAGTGTCTGTACTGAAATGTCACTACATCTTCTGCGGGATGATTTCTCTGTCACTGATGTGTGTCACGAAGGATATATGATCTCTTTACAGCTCTCATCATCTAACTGACCACCAATGTGAGGCTCTCATGTATGGGACCACCTGTCATCTGATCTCCCTCTCATGTATGGGACCACCTGTCACAGTATCATGAGGAATGAAGGAGAGAGACTCAGGCAGCAGATGACAGATGACAGGTGTATGTTTATTACGACAGATTCAGGAACTATACAAAGGCAGGTTGCAGGGTACGCCTAATAGCGAGTGCACAATGGAGTGTTTATGAAGCTAAATATGAGCTCTTACAACAGCGGCACGAACGCTGACAGCTAAACATATAAACAGTCTGTACGCGTATACTTCCAAACTAAAAAGGGACTCACTTGTCACAACCCGTATAAGAAGTAGTTCCTGGAATCTTCTTAACACCGTACGTAAACACAACAACAATCAATGACCGACAGCTCGCTCCAGTTAAGCAGCCCTCTTATGCTATGGCACAAATACCTAATAGAGACACGGCTGATAGAAATCATTATTTAAACAGATCTACAATACACCGGCTCTACCTATCCTAATCTAACTAGGAACTGCTTAACTGGAGGAGCTGTCACATGAACTTAAAAGGTAAATACACATAATACGAGAACAGAAACACCATGCATTGACACCATGCACTGAATGTAAACACAAGACTGAAAACAACTATGTATATAAATCAACTAAACATATACATGGAGTCCATTTCTCAGTTCAATAGTCAGTAGACACCAGCCCACACTGGGCTGGGCGTTACACCACCTCATTCTGCTCTCTGCTTTTTTTGGTTCCTTGGTCACAATTTGTCTTCCTCTGAATTGTCTTGAGCAGTTTGGCTGTCATAAAAATGTTCCTCACCAAGGACAAAGACATAAGTTTAACTTCATTATCATCAAATAGAAGGAACCTCATGTAACAATTTGTTCATAGTATAAATAAAAGTCAGGCATTAGAATTATTTAAGGGTGATTCTAAAACACAGTCAATAACATTAGAGTGTATGCATTGTCACTTTTGTGTTATACCACCCCCTTCAAAGAATGGCCACACTAAGTGGCTGAGGTTGCAATGAAAGGCCAGAGGAATGCACTTAGCACAAACAAATATGGTCTAATTTCACAGTCCTGCAATAAATCCTATCTTCATGATGGCTGTAATGTTCTGTTTTGGTTCAAAATTGTGTTTAACCTTCATTGACGTGTTTATTCAACTTTATAGTCATTTTGGACACTGTAGTTTGTGCTGCTATTGAATTGTATTTGTCAGGATCCAGGCTAGGGACCGAGGGTGAATCCAAAAGTAGATGAATGTATAACAGGTGAGTGTATAACAATTATGTTTATTTTATGAATGGTATGTAAATAGTAGCTTGCAGAGCTGGATACTACAGATGGTAATGTAGCCTCCAATGAAGGAGAAACCAAGTGAGTGGTGTCCTGGAGATGTAGTCCCGGAAGGCTGAATACAAGGTAGGTAATGGTGGTGAGACCAGGTGAGGGGTGTCCTTGAGATAGTCCCAGATAGCTGAACAAAAGGTAGATGTCTCACTGGAGTTAAACGACTGGAGATCTCGGAAGGCAGGATGGTTAACAGGTGAGTGAAGGCTTCCGATTATCGACACTGGCATGTACTGGAAGTGAAGGCACAGAGAACCAGAGTTAGACAAAAAATAGTTTGTAACCATAAAGGCACTGCACCCAGACTGGCAATATAAAAGGAAGAAAGTAATAAATGACAGGGTCCTCGGACTGGCTTGGTACAAGAGTAGCTTGAGACTTCATGTACTTGTTAGTACAACCATCCGGCAAGGACTGATAGCTGTCACCTCCCTAATAAAGGGAGAGCAGCAATCAGGCCAGGTGTGGCAGTATAGCCGGTGAGGGGATAATCACTGCTTGGAATGGTGCTCGGGAACGGATGCCTTCATCTGATTTGCCCTTTGCACCTGGCCAATTGACTGGGGGTGGTAATCGGAGGAGAGGCTGATCGTGGTTCTGATGGTGCGGCAAAATTCCTTCCATACAGCTGAGACAAACTGCGGGTCACGGTCAGACACAACATCAGTCGAAAGACTGTGGTGTTGGAAAACCTCCTTCACCAACAGATTGGCCATCTCCTTGGCAGAAGGGAGCTTGGGCAAGGCAGGTAATATACATAGTTGGTAAAGCGGTCAAGAACAGTGAGGATTACCATATTTCCATCAGAAGAAGGCAGGCCCGCGTCGAAGTCTAAGGACAGATGAGACCAAGGGCGACATGGGATCGGTAATGGGCGGAGCGTCATTCAAAGCACAAACAGAACAAGCAGAGGCAAAGGAAGATACATCAGCCTTCATTGTGGGTCACGAAACCTTCTAACAAGGAGAGCCATGGTGTGGGCAATACCTGTGTAGGTTGGAGGCATGTGCCCACTTGAGAACAGTCAATCTGATGATGTCAGGGACATACAAGTGGTTAGGTGGTAAATTACCCATTCCTGGGTCGCTTCTGAGCACCGCCTTGACCTCCTCTTAAATCCTCTAGGTATCAGCGCTGATGATGGACTGGGAACAATGATGTCAAGATTTGTGCTTGTTTCTCCTTCCTTGTTGAAAACAAGGCATAACGCATATGGCTTGGCATGTTTGGAGCCGGGTCTGTAAGTGAGAGAAAACTGGAACCGGTTGAAAAACAGGGCCCACCTAGCTTGGCGTGGGTTAATTCGTTTGACTGTGTGCACATAATCCAGGTCCTATGGTCGGTCCAGACCACAAGCAGGATGGCAGTACCCTCTAACCAATGGTGCCAGGCCTCCAGGGCGTCCTTCGCAGTCAATAGTTCCCAGTTTTCCAAGTCATAATTCAATTCTGCAAATGACATTACAAGAAGGCACATGGGTGTACTTTACAGTCCTCCAAAGACCTTTGGGACAGCACTGCCCCTATTCCAGTGTCAGACGCATCCACTTCCACTATGAACTGCTGAGTAGGGTCTGGTCAGGACAGGACCGGAGCAGACGTGAAACGTTGCTTGAGATCCAGGAAAGCATTTTCTTTAGCGGGAGTCCACAGAAACGGCCTAGACGTGGCTATGAGGGCTGTCAAAGGGGCTGCAAAGGCCAAAAAAGTTTGTAATTTCTTATGGGTGTAGGCCAATTCGACACAGCTGACACTTTCACAGGATCCATCTTGACCTGGCCTTCCGCCACAACGTAACCCAGAAAGGAGGTGGATAGAGTGTGGAAGGCGCACTTCTATGCTATCACAAACAAATGGTTCTCTTAACAGTCGAAGGAGTACCTAGTGAAAATGCTGGACGTAAGTAGAAAGACTGGGGAAAATTATGAGAATGACGTTCAGATATACAACAACAAACTGTCCAATGAAATTGTCCAGCACGTCAATAAAGCTACATTGTGTAAGAATTGCTAGTGGTGAAATTGCATATGACAACCAACTGAATGTTACGTTCTAGCCCCTCCCACTATTATGCCAGAAACTCAGATTTTTTTTAAAACAACAGCGCTTGTTTTAATTCATTGCAATAATCATTGTTAATTAATTATATAGCTAGTCAATTGTAACCAAATGCAATTGTATTGTGTGTATAGAAACAATAAGAGCACGTGATAGCAAAAAATATAATACAATATAATTTAACATGTTTTATTAAAAACAGTAACAAATATGTTGTACACACAATTTAATTGAATACATTTTTTATCCCAAAAAATAGTATTTTTAGCAAGACATGAACATGGACATTAACAATGATTATTGTAATGAATTACAAGGGCTATTATTTTGAAATGGAAAATCTGAGTTTGTGTTGCCAGCATAATACAGTGTTGCCAGGCGAACAGTTCTTGTCAACTGTATAGCTAGGACCAGGAGTATGGGTGTGATCCTCCATCTTCAACAGGCTTTCAAATATGCCGGCAGTCGTGAGTAATCTCCCCCTGGCATTCGTCATGGTGCTACTGAGAGAAAAGCACAAAAGGCAGAGCTTGAATTTCCAGGTATGTCCCTCTTTGGCCAATATATTTTAAAGATAAAGGTGTAACATGGCTGCCGCAATTTGAGCAAATCACTAGTATGTATACTGAATGGAAGATTCTACACTTTTGAGAATACTTTGACGAGTTGGTGGAAGTAATTTCACATGAATGAGCACATATTTTTCAAAGAATAAAAGAGTTTTTGCTAAGAATCAACTCTAAAAAATACACAATGTAGCTGTAATCAAATTCTGGAAAACTGCAGGAGTGTTGGACAGACCAGAAGGCATGAGTAAATATTAAAAATGTCCCAAGATTGTGTTGAAACCTGTAAGCCACTCACCCCCCTCCTTGACTCAGACAAGATGGTAGGCATTCCTGAGATCCAGCTTAGTGAACATGGATGCTCCCTGTAGAGAATCAAAAGCAGAGTCCCAATCCATCGTCCTTCTTTCCCACAAAGAAAAATCCCGCCCCCAGTGGAGACGTAGAAGGACAAACGTGACCGGCTGCTAAAGCGGTCTGAAGGGTGTTATCTAGGGCTTCGTGTTCTGGCTTGGACATATTGTAGAGTCTAGGTTTAGGAAAAGTAGCCCCCAGAAGCAGTTGTATAGAACAATCATACAGGTGATGAGGTGGGAGAGTAAGAGCCTGGTCCTTACTGAACATCTCCTTGAGGTCATGGTATTCAGCTGGTATATTCATAAGGTTAACCGTTTTCATGGTGGGCTTCTTCCTAGGAGTGGACTGAAAACAGTCAGACTTCCAACAAAGTGCATGACAAGTGGGACTCCAACCCATTATTTTCCCAGTACTCCAGTCAATGCTAGAGTTGTGACAAACTGACCAAGTATGTCCCAATATTAGTGGTATCTGGGGTGTGTAAACTAAAGACAAATAAATCATTTTAGAATGGTTTCCTGAAATCACTAGCCGAATGGGTCCTGTTCCTGCCATCTATAGTTCTAGCCTTGATTTCCTTCTCCAATTTTACCGTAGGCAATCCCCACTGCTTCACTGATGCTGCATCGATAGAATTGTAATAAGCTCCTGAATCCAATAATGCTTGGCATGTAAATGACTGACCTTGTGATGAGATGGTGACGTGGAAAGTAGTTTGGGTCAGAGAGAATGCGTCGTTTGACTCACTAGAACTGCCCCACTGCTTAATGAGTCTGACTGTTTCCCGGAATGTGAGAGAAGGAGGTCAGGAAGTGGCTCCCGTCACCACAATACAGGCAGCAGTTATTCTCCATTCGACGGCGATGTTCTGTAGCGTCCAACCAGGAGCGCCCAATCTGCATGGACTCTAAAACACTGTCACCACCCTCTGACATAGTCACAATGACTTTGGGACTCTGCTATACTCATCTATTGCCTCCGGGTGGTCGGGTAGTGTGTGGTCACCGGGCCTCTCCATGGTTTTTCTCCCTCCTGCGTTGTCTCGACCCGTTGTCAATACGTATATACAAAGCAATGAGTTAATTTAATGTACAGGTCTTGGGATATGAAATTAGGTCATCCTTTAGGGCTTCACTCAGCCCATTGTGGAACACTGCTTGTAAGGCTTTTTTGTTCCACCCGCTTTCAGCAGGCCAATGTGCGAAAAGAGATTGTGTATTCAGCAACACCTCTCTCTAGTTTGGCCAGCATTTATGTACAGGAAGCTTAACTTGCTAATAGAACACGGGTGAACGTAATCATTAATCAACAGATATACAACCAGCCAAACCTAACCTAAACCCTATCTTAGCAATGCATCACACCGTACTGAGCAACTACAGACCAATCTCAAATCTCCCTTTCATAGGCAAGATCATTGAAAAAGTTGTTTTCAATCAGCTGAACAAATTATTTGACAATTTTCAATCTGGTTTCCTACCACATCACAGTACAGAGACAGCGCTCATAAAGATAATAAATGATATTTGCCTAAATACAGATACAGGCAAACTATCAGTGCTGGTACTGCTTGACCTCAGTGCTACCTTTGACACTGTCAACCACAACAAACTTCTTGACATGCTGGAAAACTGGGTCGGGCTTTCTGGGATGGTCCTAAAATGGTTCAGGTCATACTTAGAAGGGAGAGGTTATTATGTGAGTATAGGTGACCATAAGTCTGAGTGGACACCCATGGGGACTCCATGATGTGTGGAGTCCCACAAGGCTCAATTCTTGCACCACTCCTATTCAACCTGTATATGCTCCCACTGAGCCAAATAATGAGAAAAAAAAACTTGCTTACCATAGCTATACAGACGACACCCAGATCTACTTAGCCCTATCGCCTAATGACTACAGTTCCATTGACTCCATGTGCCAATGCATTGATGAAGTTAACACTGGGATGTGCCAAAACTATCTTCAGTTAAACAAAGAGAAAACTGAAGTCATTGCATTTGGAAACCAAGCTGAAGTTCTCAAGGTGAACGCATACCTTGATGCTAAGGGTCTAACAATTAGGGTTCAAGTTAGGAATCTTGGTGCGATTCTGGATTCGGACATTAGTTTCAGTAGTCAACTTAAAGCAATAACTAAATCATCATATTATCATCTCAAAATTATCACAAGAATTAGATGCTTTGTTTCCAGACAAGACATATAGAAACTTGATCATGCTTTTATCACCAGCAGGGTGGAATTTTGTAATAGCCTCCTCGCTGTTCTTCCCAAAAAGACCACAAGACAGCTATAGCTTATACAGAACACTGCTGCCAGGATTCTGAGCAGAACCAGAAAATATAAACTTATCACACCAGTCCTCAGGGCTCTACACTGGCTCCCAGTTACATTTAGGATTGATTTTAAAGCATTGTTACTGGTATATAAGTCACTCAATGGCGTAGGACCTCAATACATTGCAGATATGCTCATTGAATATAAACCCAGAAGATCACTCAGATCATTAGGATCATATCAGCTAGAAATACCAAGGGTTCACAAAACATGTAGAATCTGCTTTTAGCTACTATGCCAGCCGCAGCTGGAACCAGCTCCCAGAAGAGATCAGATGTGTGTGAGATCTGGTCCTTTGGTTCGTTCTTCCTTCCCGGAGTATTAGGGACTGCCACAGATAAGCTCTTTGGATTTACTATGGACATCTAGCTACTCTCTATGTATTGTGATTATGTTCCCAGGTGCGCTTTTGCACAGCTGAGCCAGGTTATAATCAAAGGGGTATTTAAACCCTGCCTTCCTATGTTTGCCTTGTCGGTTATTGTTTTGTATGGCTTGTATGCTTCTTTGTTTATTCGCTCCAGTAAATTTAAGTTTATGAACCGCACTTGCTTCTTCCGTTATTACACACGCTACAGAATAACCAACCTACCTTATGGAAGCAGCAGATCAAACCGACCTCTCCAAGACTTTGGGAGAACATGATCGCGTCCTTCAGCAGCATCACCTCCAATTGGCTGGATTGGGCGAGGTTCTCCAAAGACTCCGGGCTATGGATTCCTCTGGACAAAACCTACCTCGACCTAGGGAGGTGGTTCATACGTCTCCAGCGCATTCCAGTGTTCGTGGTCTCGACATTTCCCTTCCGGAACGTTATGAAGGGAGTTCGGATCACTGTAGGAGTTTTCTCCTACAGTTTGGATTATATTTTGCCCATTGCGCTGCTCCCGACATCTCGGATCGTTCACAGATTGCCACCGTTCTGTCGGTTCTTACTGGTAGAGCTCTGGAGTGGGCGACAGCACTCTGGGAGAGAGAGGGACCAGACACGGAGGACTACGACAGATTCACAAAGCTTTTTCTTTGGGTGTTTGATCACCCAGCCGAGGGTAGAGAGCGAGGGGAGCGTTTGTTACACCTGCGCCAAGGCAATCGGACGACGGCGGACTACGCGTTGGAGTTCCGTACCTTGGCCACGGCAAGTGGATGGAACGACACCGCCCTGCTCTCAGCGTTTCGAGAGGGCCTCAGTAATGAGGTAAAATTGGAGTTAGCGTGTAGGGATGAAGACGCCTCCTTGGACCAACTCATCGCCATGGCGGTGCATTTGGATCTTCTTTTACACACCCGAAAAAACAGCACAGGACGCGACGTGGTACCACCCACACCCTCTTCATCTATCGGATAACCTATGGAGATGTACACCACCCCACCTCATCCCGCGGAGAGGAATTGCCGCCTCCGTCTTGGTCTGTGTCTATATTGCGGAGAAGAGGGGCACATTTTGGCACAGTGTTCCAAAATCCGGGGGGCTCCACGCCGGTCAAGGAGAACATCACCAACAGACACAAAGGTAGGCCACACCTTATCCACTCTCCTTCTAACATGTGATGTAATGACCATTGATGTTCGTTTGGTAGAGTACCCTGCTTTGAGCCCTCTTACAGCACTCATAGATTCCGGCGCAGCTGGAAACTTCATCGAAGAGGGAATAGTACAGAGGGCCAACATTCCAGTGGAACGCTTGGACACACCTGTTCCAGTTTCAGCTGTAGAAGGACGTCCTATCGGGAGTGGTAAGATCACCCACACCTCTGTCGCATTGAACATGGACGTGGGGTCACACCATCAAGAGAGATTACAGGTTTTGGTCATTCCCTCACCCACTCATCCTCTAGTTTTGGGCATGCCTTGGTTGAGTAAACATAATCCGACAATCTCCTGGCGTGAGAGACGAGTTGTTACTTGGCCCAATGAGGAGAATGGAGTGTGCATGGGCATGAATGTTCACACCACCACGGTAGAAAGCCCTAAGGCCATGACTGATGTGTACTCCATTGTTCCTTCAGCCTATCAGGACCTGCGGGAGGTTTTTTCTACTACACAAGCTACTGGTCTTCCTCCTCATGGGGGATTGTGCTATTGATCTGTTTCCGGGCGCCGCACTTCCACGCAGCAACGTCTATCCCCTTTCATACGCCGAGACCGAGGCCATGGAGACCTACATCAAGGAATCCTTAACACACCGCCACATCAGGTCCTCTACCTCGCCCCTATCATCCAGTTTTTTCTTTGTGAAGAAGAAGGATGGTGGACTCCAGCCCTGCATTGATTATCGGGCACTCAACAAAATCACCACTAAGTACAGGTACCCTCTGCCCATTATCCATTCAGCGGTTGAAACCATGCATGGAGCTAGTGTGTTTACCAAATTAGATCTGCACAGTGCATACAATCTAGTGCACATACGAGGAGAGGATGAATAGAAAACGGCATTCAGTACTACTACTGGACATTATGAATACCTGGTAATGCCATATGGGCTCACCAATGTGGTGTTCCAAGCATTTGTGAACAATATATTCCGTGACCTGTTGGGAAAATGTGTTATGGTCTACATTGATGACATTCTGATTTATTCCCAGTCATTGTCCATGCATGTAAAACACGTTCGGGAGGTCCTGGGGAGGTTATTGCATCATCACCTGTACGTAAAGGCGGAGAAGTGTCTTTTCCATCAGCCCTCCGTCTCCTTTCTAGGATATCGACTCACGGCGACCGGGATCGAGATGGAGGTGGACAAGGTAACCCCTGTTCGCTCCTGGCCAGCTCCACAGACGGTGAAGGACCTACAGCAATTTTTGGGCTTTGCAAACTTCTATCGGCGCTTCATCTGTTCCTTCAGCACCATAGCGGCCCCGTTGACAGCCCTTTTGAGAGGTGGACCCCAACGCCTACTATGGACTGAGAGGGCAGGAGAGGCGTTCCAGATGCTGAAGGACTGGTTCACTGCTGCGCCCATCCTCAAGCATCCAGACCCAGACTTGCCATTTGTGGTGGAGGTCGACACGTCTGAGGTGGGTCTAAGGGCGGTGCTATCCCAACGACAGGGCTCACCTACCAAGTTGTTTCCTTGTGCCTTCCACTCCAGGAGGCTCACATCCGCGGAGCAGAACTATGACATGGGAGATAAGGAGCTCCTGGCGGTGATGGAGGCTCTAAAGCGATGGCGCCATTGGTTGGAGGGATCCAAACACCCCTTCATGATACTCACGGATCCCTGCAACCTCGAGTACATCAAGGCAGCCAAGAGGCTGAATGCTCGCCAGGCCAGAGGGGCTCTATTCCTTACGCGGTTTGAGTACATCCTGTCGTACATGCCTGGGACTAAGAACCAGAAGGCGGACGCACTGTCCCGCATTTTCGAGAGGAGAGAGGACCTAGACCCTGGCAACCCCATCATTCCACCAGGCTGCATAGTCGCTCCCATCCTCTGGACGATTGACGAGGAGATATGGCAAGCTCATGGCCAACACCCGCCACCACCGGAGTGTCCCAGGGAAGTATTGTTTGTTCCTCCAGACTTCCAGGACCGGTTGCTGTTCTGGGCACACACCTCGCTTACCACGGGTCATGCAGGGATAACACGGACGTTGCAGATGGTAAGGGAGAAATATTGGTGGCCACGGATGGCGGTGGAAGTCCGGCAATATGTTGCCTCTTGTTCCTCCTGTGCTCAGTGTACCAGTCCCAGACACCTGCCTCACGGTAAGCTCCACCCCTTACGTCCCCGTACCGCAACGACCCTGGACACACCTGTCCATAGATTTCCTGACAGATCTACCTGCCTCTCACGGTCATACCACTGTCCTGGTGGTAATGGATCGATTCTCCAAAGCCTGTAAACTCATCCCCTTTCCGAGTCTCCCTACAGCATTCCAAACTGCCCAGGCACTATTCCAGCATGTCTTCAGGTCCTATGGCATCCCTGAGGACATAGTGTCAGACAGAGGGTCCCAATTCACCTCCCGGGTCTGGAGATTGTTCGTGGAGAGGCTAGGGGTGTCAGTGAGCCTCACGTCAGGACATCACCCTCAATCAAACGGACAGGTTGAGAGGGCCAACCAGGAGATCGGGCGTTTCCTATGAACCTACTGTCGGGACAAGCCGGGGAAGTGGGCAGACGTGCTACCATGGGCTGAGTATACACAGAACTCTCTACGCCGCTCCTCTACCGGAATGACTCCTTTACAGTGTGTATTGGGCTACCAACCCTCCCTGGCACAATGGCATCCCAGCACTACCCAAATCACTGCAGTGGACGAGTGGTTCCGACGCACGGAGGACCTGTGGGAGGCGGCTCACACGCGCCTGCAGCAGGCTATCAGGAGGACCAGACACCATGTGGACAAACGCCGAAGCGAGCCTCCCATCTACCAGCCGGGAGATAGGGTGTGGGTTTCGACCCGTGACATGCGCCTCTGTTCACCTTGTAGGAAGCTATCGCCTAAGTACATTGGTCCCTTTCCTATTGTCCACCACGTTAATGATGTGTCCTACACCATCCAAATGCCTGCTCATTGTCGCATCTCACCTACCTTTCATGTGTCTTTCGTCAGGCCGGCGGTTCGGGGTCCCCTGGACACTGACGTGCCGGATGTTGCCCCTCCTCCTCCGCTGTCCATCGATGGAGAGACGGCCTACTCCGTCCGCGCTCTCCTTGACTCTAAGCGGCGCAATGGTTGCCTGATGTATTTGGTGGACTGGGAAGGTTACGGGCCTGAGGAACGGAGCTGGGTCCCATCCGTAGACATCCTGGACCCCTCCTTGATCCGGGAATACCATCACCTCCATCCGGATCGCCCTGGTCCCCGCCCTAGGGGTCGTCTGCGCTCCCTCTCTTCGGCTGCGTCTGGAGCCGCTTCTCGGGGAGGTGGTATTGTGAGATCTGGTCCTTTGGTTCGTTCTTCCTCCCCGGAGTACTAGGGACTGCCACAGATAAGCTCTTTGGATTTACTATGAACATCTAGCTACTCTCTATGTTTTGTGATTATGTTCCCAGGTGCGCTTTCGCACAGCTGAACCAGGTTATAATCAAAGGGGTATTTAAACCCTGCCTTCCTATGTTTACCTTGTCGGTTATTGTTTTGTATGGCTTGTATGCTTCTTTGTTTATTCGCTCCAGTAAATTAAAATGTATGAACCGCACTTGCTTCTTCCGTTGTTACACATGTTACAATGTGCTCCAACAGTAGTCACATTTAAATCCAGACTCAAAAAACTGTTTAGCTTTGCATTTACTGAATGAGTCCAAACTGATTGCACTATATTTTATCAGGTATACAATTAAATTGAGAAGAGATAATGAATACAAATTGTATATGGGCATTCACCAGATGTCAATGTATTGTGCCGGCCAATGTGGTTAAAGTAGATACTGGGATAGTGTCTCAAATTTAGGACTGGGTCCTAATGGGGTTTTGCAACATTCACCTGTGACAAATAAACTATGCCTCATAGTGATCACTGTATTGTAAAAGGAAAACGACTTATACTGTGCTGAGAAGGGCAGTAAAGAGTAAACCATGTGTGGAGGCAATGACAAAGAGGTATGGTGAATGCTCTGTACAATTGTTGCCAGTTTGGGCATCAGAAATTGGTTTCCCAAAAGATCAGTCAGTAGGGTAAAATTGAAAGTGTTGAGAGGGGATGTGCAGGTGTAATGACTGACCTCAGGGCATAGACAAATAACACAGGGTACTCTCAAGACTATAAATATTATATTTATTTTAGCCAAAGAAATAAACTAGAAAAAGTGCCTATACTTAGGAAAACTATAACAGAACAAAGCGCAGGGCAGAATACAAACTCCCGATATACAGAATCAAAAAAAGGAACTAAAGATAAAACCAGGACTAGATACATAAACAGTTTACTCAAATGATATAAATTAAAAACAATGCTCAACAGTCGGTACTTACAACACTTACAGGACAAAACAGAAACGAGCTGGAAGATTGTCAAGCCAGAGCTTGTTAATGAGCCAGCAAAGAACCATGAAACACTGGGGGTATAGGGAAGACATAACTAAAACAAGATACAGCTGGGCCTAATTATCTAGATGTCAACTTCCAAAACATAAGACAGATGACAGCATAAAAACACAAGAGGGCAGCAGAGACCAAAGTAACCAAAACACAAACAGACTAAACAACAACTCATAAGAAACCAAGAATAACAGTTAACAAAAAAATGTCAATGGCAGTGTCCGGAGCAGGAAGGGGAAACATTACAGCAGGAAAGAGATGTTTAAATTATTTTTCTTTCTCTTGTTTTTGTTTTAAATGTATTATTTTTATTTTACTTGTATTCATTTCATTTTTAACTGTTTTATGTTCTTATGTTTTCCTTATCATGTAATGAACCTTGATTTGCCATTGTGTATGAAATGTGCTACATAAATAATCTTGCCTTGCCTAAAATGACCCCTGTTCAAAAGTCTGCATACCTTCAGTTCTCAATACAATGTATTGCCCCCTTAGCATCAATGACAGCGTGCAGTCATTTGTGATAATTGTCTACGAGGTCCTGAATTCATGCAGGTGGACAATTTCTGCCAGGGTATGCAAACTTATGAGCACAACTGTAGATGAATTGCTGCCATCTGCAGTTATATAATTTTAGGTCAAATGTACAGACTGGCTCATCATGATGTTCTGGATAAAATCGCGTGATACTCAAACAGTTGAATATGTTAACGTTCATACTGCCTATACTTTTGGGTTCTAGATCCCTCTGAATCTTTATTGCACATGTAAAGCATGCAATGAGTTGCTACAGTTCTACGACTACCAGAACTTGTAATAGGAGTAAAGAGCATCATTCACAAAGATATTACTTAGCAACAACATCACTGCATTACCTTTTAAAAACCGAGGCAGGACACACATTGTCAATAAAGTGATTCCACAATTAGTTGTCATCTGGAAAAGTCAATGCTTCGGAATTTAAGGAAGAGTGTTATTAAATGTTCAGTGCTGTTCCTTGAATACTACTAATGCACATAAGGATTCATATAGATAAAATGTGAAGCTAGAGTAAAGGTTGATTTTATCAAGATAAAAGAATTAACCTCAGTTAACTGTTTCCAGTGCAAATATTGACAGTATGATAGGAGCAGACATAAAACAGATTAAGATCCTAGAAAAACATGGCCCTATTTTTCCTATTTAGGTATTTGGAGGCCAATACAAGTACAAGCAGATTAGCATTTACTAAAAAGGCAAAAACTAGGAGAAGATGTGTCACTGCAGATGGGGACATTGACCCAAAACACAATGTAATGCAACCACAAAGTTCAGGATTAAAAACTTGAATTTGTTAGATTGGCCACATCAATCACTTGACTAAAATCCAATTGAACATACATTTAACTTGCTGAAGAAGATGCTAGAGCCAGAGTCCCCAAAACATGAGCAAGCTTTGTTACAATTGGCAAAAGCAGGTACAAGTAACATTGTGACCATCAATGTAATATACAGTATACTTAGATGTCATCAAATATTAATATTCACAAAACTGGTGTATCTGAATCTTATGTGCATTTGTACATTTTGTTTGCCTTTCTGAATTGTGTGTGTATTTATGAATTATGTGTGCATTTGTGAATGTTGTATGCATTTGTGAATCTTCTATGCTTTTAAAATTTTGTGTGTGCATTTGTAAATTTTGTGCGCATTTGTGTATCCTGTGTTTGTATTTATGAATCATGTGTGTGCATGTATGAATCCTGTGTGTGCATATGTGAATGTAGTGTGTGCATTTTTCCTTATTGAGACTCTTTTATCTCCATAGTTTTGGCAACACCGGTGTCATCTTAGTGACCAATAATATTTGAATGCTTGTCTGTTTTAACCGATCGAAATGTTGAATGCATTAGTGCAGGACCCAAATGAATGTGATTCTTTAATCGAAAGAACAGTTTATGTCGGTTGAAAATAAACGTATTGAGCACAGACACCGTTATTCAGTTATTATACTGTGGACATTTGCTAAATGTAGGTGATTTTGGTAACAGTTTTAATACTTTCTTTACGATCTTTTTAGGAATTAAACAAGGGCAAATAAACAAATCAGATTTGACTGTGTCTTTTCGAACTTAAAAGGAAAATTCCACAGGGGGAATTATTCAAATTGACCACCAAATCACATAGAAAAGTGACTGTTGTCAACCAGGAAGTTGATCCTTGGCAGTTTCCGGGAATCACATGATGACGTAGCAGAGTGTAAATAGCGTAGATTTTGCAGGTTGGTTGGATAGGGACGGTCGGCGGGCGTATAAACATGCGTCTCACATCCCAGAGATTGCGAGTTCAAATCCAGGTGGACACTTAGCATGTATTTTGTTTTCTATTCGAGCTCAATACAGGCGTGTTGCAAATGTGCTTTTTTATCCTTTTTTTCCTCACTGTCACCAAGTTTCCAAACAATACAATATAACATAATACATGTTACATGGAGTTAATGGCAAGGTTTCTGAGTGGTTAGATTAGGGTAAGGGTTTGGGTAAGGCTTAGATCGAGTTAACAGTAAGGTCTCACTGTGTGCCCATTGCAGACTTTTCTGTGAAACTGCCACAGATTTTGGTCCGTGTTCATTTCACAGAATTTTCTGCCATTCTGTGAAATTGCCACAGATTTTGAAGTTAAGAGTTCGTGGTCATTTCATGGATTTCTGAGAGATCAGGCTGATATGTGGGAGGCACGGCGTGATATGTATTGTTGATTGTAGTGTAACAGTGAACCAAAGCGTTTTCTTCTCCGAGTTTGTGGCTTAGATTACCTTTGTTAAATTTGCCCAGAACATTATCTAAGGAGTCCATGTATGGCCGTGTATGTAGTTGATAAAAAAATATTTCAGGTCAGATTAATAGAACTGTAGGATAACTGATACTTCATCATTTCTCTAGCCGTTGTTGATGTAGTAGAAATATATTCCTCCACCTTTTGCTTTGACCAAGAGATCTTTGTTTCAGTCGGCACGAAAGAGTGTAAAACAAGGCAATTAAATTGCTGAGTCTGGTATAGCTCCCCATAGCCATCTTCCCATGAAACACAGAGCAGAAGACAAGGAGAGGTCTCTGTTTTCCCAAACAGCAAGTGAAGTTTGTCCAGTTTTTTGCTGAGTGATCGCACAATTGCGAGGAATATTCCAGGTAGCGGAGTTCATAATCCGCCGTGCCTTGAGCATACCAGCGCCCCGTTTTGTTTACCTTTTCAGCAGCGTTTCGCTCTTTGTTGAAGTGCAGTTGTACTTTTGAACAGAATGTCCAGTAATTCCACTGATGTTGCAAAAACACTTGTGAATAAATCCAAAGGAGTTGATTACCTGATGTTCATAATCTCTTTTCTTGTGAAAAGACAAAAATTGCACAACACACCGATGTGACCATCTGCAGCGCCATCAGAGACTTTTCTGCAAACAATATAAAAAATAATACAAATACTGCAACAATAGAACTATATACGTACTCAAATAACACAGGTAAGAAATGTATGGGAATAGTAGCAGTGAAAAATATGAGCCAGTTCAGCTATTGTGTATTCTCTTATGGCTTGTGCATAGAAACTGTCCTATTTGTGTGTGCCTCACTGCTCTGGTACTGCTTTACCGTGTGGCATTAGATTGAACAGATTATTGTTTGTGTGACTGTGGTCTTCGGTGATACCTTGGGCATACCACCAACACTGTGAAGAGCTTCTGGATGGGTGTGTGTTCTGTCCCTGTGATGACCAAGCTATTATCTGTAGTGCACTCTCTGTCTCGGCCTACATAATTAATGCTATGTTTTTTATTTTATCTGCTAATAGCTAACCAAACTAAACTAATGATCATTGACTCTCTGCTGAAATTAGCTACCACCTCCCAGAAAAGACATATATAAAATAAAAGTATTGATTTATTAAGAGGACTCCTGGTCTCAAAGCAGGTCATGGTGCCATCCTAATTGAAACTGTGGAAAAATGATTATCTATCAAAACTGTACAATTTGTTTAATTCTTATCATAAAGGTTTAATAATTTAAGAGAAATTAACTGCGGCTCTACAAAATAATCAAAAAGCCTACATTTTTTTTAATAGCATCACAGCATCAAACATTGCTAAGCTACATCCCAGAAATCCGAGTAGGTTATTTCTTGACCTGTTCAGGAATTGACAGAGGGAGTAAATATTCAGCAGCAGGATTTATTTCTGATTGTATGCAGACATTGTACATTCATATTATATCTGTCTCAATAGCCAAATCCTATTGGATGGTTCGAAGTAATCCCATTTTTTGCCCTTTTTCTGAGCTTGAAGGAATCATTATGAAGCCCTTTAGTGTCCTCTTGTGGTTAAATTCAAGCTGTCTGCAATAAAATGAGTTTTAACTTGATCAGGTTAATGGTCAAGACAAATAACTGCTATGTACTTAGGACAGTTCTGTGATAGAGGATGTAGATTTCAAAACATCTACTGTATAGTAGAACAAATTTTGCTTCAAAATGTTTATAAGTTCCAGTGACGTAAATTATTTGCACATTATATTCTAAATCACTATGTTTTTTATGTAGCAATGGAATACTTAAAGTATTAATAATTCACTTTGGATTCAATATTAATGGATAATCATTTATGTGGATCAATAAAAATGGATTGGCCTCTCCCACAGTGCCAGGGCTCTATTCTATGTGGAATGAGAGTAGAACTGGCAGACTTCCCTGTATCTCACGGGGGAAAATAGATTCCCACAATTGTCAATTTCACGGTTGATAGATTTTAATAACTAGGCAGAGACAGAAACTGAAACATGATCTTAGCTCTGAATGACATCTCTGGCCTCTAAGGTCTTCCTATGACTGATATGTCACATCATACTGTACTTCCTCAGAAAATGGTGTGACATTACAATCTGGTTGAAGCTGGACACTTCAGGCAAGTATTTGATTATAGCATGGCGGTGCTTGCACTATTTTAGAAGGTCAACAACAATTTCCATAGATATCCTTTTGATTCACTTGATGGCTAAAAGTCAATTGATTTT
Organism: Umbra pygmaea; assembly: GCA_016801145.1. Lineage (NCBI taxonomy): Eukaryota > Metazoa > Chordata > Actinopteri > Esociformes > Umbridae > Umbra > Umbra pygmaea. The sequence continues at coordinate 27,397 of JACXGM010004879.1, forward strand.
AAAATGTTTAGGATCGAATGCAATTTTCAACACTAGCATGAGATTCAGATGCACTTCCTTTGATCATGCACTAGATGGTGGAATCACTCTGCCTAACGTTGAGCAGGGAGTGGGATTGGATTTGAGTGGCGGATCAGAAGAACACAAATACATCTGCCACATGAGTAGGTGACAGTAGGAGATAATTATGTGTCAGAAAGACTGACTGGCAATGTTCACACGCATAGCCATAGTGATAGAGAGAGACTGCAGTCTTATCTCAGTTCAATTATGGCATCTCTGAGTGACTGTTAGGCATGATTACAATGTTGAAACAGTCCATTTTCTTCTTCAGTGCTGGCTGATCCCTTCATATGATGCAGTTGGTCATGACTAGCGCACGGGCATCAAGATAAATCAGCCAGTGAAGTTAGTATTCCCACCCAGTTAACTACATTTAAATGGTGGAAGCCATAATTGGCAATAACAATTCAAAAGCGGGTTAACTCCCACATCTTTATAGACACAACTCAAAGGGTTATATGTGAAATAAATACATGGTGCCTTTTGAGAAAATGAGTTTAATGTGGATTTAAGAATAAAATATTCACATTTGATTTAATTTTCAGAAAACCAGTTTCTAATTGATAGATTAAGTGGCTACCTCAAATAACAGGATTTTGGACATTGCCTTCGAAAACTAATACACATTTATGCATGGCAGTCAATGTGATTGTGTGTACTAAATAATACTGTAGGTCCATTTGTGCAAATGGTAAGGTAAAGCCACAGAACTAAAAGCAAATAATTAGCTACAAGCAACATAGAACCTTATTTTTCCAGCATGTAATTATTCATGTACATCCAGTTAAAATGTCATCAACACCTGGCACAATGCAGAGAAGGAGGTAAGTACCTTTGAAGGTACAAACCTTCTAAAAGCTGCTGTAGACCCCTGGAGGAGGTCACCTGCAGTAGAAACAAAGACAAATAATACCATTCTGATACATCTTTTAGATCACCACTCACCATTCCTGTACTCGCACCATTTACCATTCTGGAAAGACACCTTTAACCTTTGAACATAGACACATATACCACCAACCCCCTACTGAATTCTTCAAATCCCACAGTGCACACAGTAAAAGATTTCAGTAACTTGACTGGCTTGGCAATCTGACACTAACTCCAAAATAGTGCTACTTTTAGATGTCAGTTATTTTTGACTGCCATAGCTGGTGGAGACAAACTTTAACATTGTGAATGGATCCAGGGGCAGGGATATTATTCTGCTAATGCCAATATTTTCTTCCGGCTAGGCTAATTGACATTGGAATAGCACAAGAGCACTTTGGGTTTTATGTTTGATTAGGGAATCTGTGCGGTGGCTTGACTTCTTCCATTTAGCTATGATTTATGGAGGATTATCAGTGCCAAATCGGAAATGCAATGCTTAAGTGCTAAATGGGAATGTGAAAATATGAAACGCAGTTTTACTTCAATATGCATGATCCACAATTTAAATGCAGTGGATCAAAATAGAAAATGTTTAATTACATGTTAAAAAAACGATATAAACAGCTTATTTGTTTGTGTGCATATAAACAAAAATAAATATTTATTTTAGAGTTTAACAAATGTGTTGGGTGAAATATGGCCTGTCATTGGAGCAACACGTCTTTTCCCTTCAAAATAGTTCAACCACTGTATTCATTCTGGAATCTGTGAATTAATCTTACAAAGAACTTCCTGCTTTTCCATTCACAAGCTGTGGATGCATCCCTCTTTATCTTCTGTTTTCAGCTGAGCTATGAAGTCAGACATCACCTGCAGCTACAGCTGCTCCCCTCACAAACATTTATCTTTCCTGTATGATTGTGGTTCTGTGTGCATTATTGCCGATGACAGTATTCCTCTATATGTCATAATATAGGACTGTATTATATGTGTTGTATGGTGCCACAGGTTCTCCCTAAGCATAGTAAAACCATCCCTCAATCCACCCTGCAGGGTGTCCCCAGATAATCTGTACTACGCCAGTGAATCTGCTATCATGTTTGGTTACACTCAACCAGTTCTGTTGTCTTACCTCACTTGTTAGCTACTTGTTAGCTACTTCATTCAATAAAGGCGTACTACTTTGTTTCGGAATTGTCCCTCCTAGCTGTCTTAACATGGTGGTACTAACTCTAGAGTGCTCTGAACGCATCTGCTAAATATGTTTTTTTTTAACTGAAATTTAAAAAATGCAAATGTACTCACTTATCCTGAGCCTATCAGCACTCTTCTGCCCTCACGGTGCAGCTCCACATGCCCTACACAACCTTAAGTAAGTGGCTTCCTCCATGGATCGATCAGCAGCCTACATCCAATAGATCCGAGATGCCGCTGAAGAATGTAGCACTCTCAAAGCCTTGTGTCATAAGCAAAGATGAAGCAAAGTAACTGCCGTTTAAGGGAGTAGTTAAATCACTTGTGGAACACTATTTTGTATCTAGCAAGCTAGTCACTGTATCTCCATCCAAAAACTGTTAGACGTTTTTTTTAGATCTAGCTACCTATATTAGTTATTTAAATTAGTTTGCATTGTTTTTTAATTTCACCTGAACATCCACAATAAAAGCTTAGTTTATAGCTTATTTGACTGCTTCTCTAGCTACAGAAGCTAATATTGAAATAGGACCCCGAAAAGATAACAGACTTCCCATTGCCTTTCACTGCTTGTCACCATGGTTCAAGCCACCCTGCTGGCTACCAGTGAAAAATAAGTTTCATATAAAACAAGACATCACAGCCGGGTGTTGCCTCTTCTGGTGTGAAACCTGTTATTATGGTCCTCAGCCAACTCTGGAGTGACACCAGTCTTCAGCTTGGCAGATTTACTGCTTCAGACTCAACTTCCAAGTTGAAGATACTGTAGCTTAAAGAAATATGGTGGTGTAGTCTGTCAGGTACACTGGGGGAGAAGTCAACTGACGCATGTCACATTGACGTTTGGAAAATATGACCAATGGCTGTATGGGCTTCTGATCAAGTGATGTGCTGTGCTTTCACCATTAAGAAATCAATAGATTGGGGATCCGTGCATGAGAACTGAGAGCTGCGGCATGAGAGCTGAAGATCATGGTCAGTTTATTGGTTGAGAGTCAACCATGCTTGGATCCTGCCATGAAATTGTCTTGGCCTACGTTGTTGAAGACCAGCTAGTTGCTGCATCTAGCATCAACCAGCTGATGCCTTGGAACTCCACTCATACTCCAATTGGTACGGTAACCGTACCTAATGGAAATTTCACTGCATTACGTAGACAGACTTATGCTATGACCATTCAAATGTGAGCCTTCATAGGGATTGAATCACCATTCTACCAGAACATTTCCAAGTATAAACTAATTAGTTACAATTTAAAGTACTTGGGGAACATTTAGTTCAGGGATAATGTGCTAGGTTAGTGAGGTTAAGGAGAGGTAAGGTTATGGTAACCATATGAGGCTTAACACTTCCATGGTTCCAGAAACGTTCACATGTGTAGAAATTTCTTGTTTTGTGCGCTGGTTTACATATCGCCTTGAGAACTGTCTGCCCATTGACAGACTTGAACCCCCAGACAGTTGCTGTCTTCACAGAGGCACTTCTGGTTGCCAGCCCAGAACCCATCACCACCCTCACCATGAAGCATCAATCAGCCATTGTCAACCTGTAGATTCAGGAGTCTCTGCTACCCACTCAAAACCTGGTATCCTAAAGCTCAACCCATCCACGGTGTTTCCGGTGTCATTGGCAATGAGGACCCTTTCTAGACCTGTTCAGCGTGCTCTGCTTTCGATTCCTCTGCCACATCTCCAACCACCCTGCAACATCCACAGCAGTTTCCCAAAGAGCCTAGATAACCTTGCCGGCTCTACTAGGGCCATTGTGAACACATGGTAAACCGCAAAGTTAATGTCACTTTTTCTTCCAGAGCCACAGCCGTCTTTCCAGCCACAATTAACACCAGCTGAATTGTAGCCTGCCTTACCCTCTTTGACCTCAATTGAACTCCATTCAGCTTCGAACCACAGCTGATTCCCTGTGTCCCACAGTACCTATTCCATTAGTACTACATGTTGTACTACTTATGTGCAGTTAGTGGAACTGGTTCATGACAGATTCCTTAGTTGAGTCTGTCAGGGGGTTCAGGTGTCTTCAGGAACTCTTACATGTTCTTGTACAGCATCTGGTCCTGGGCTCCTTGCCAGCTCCTGTGGTCTGTGTTCAGACGACCATCCCGGGTGCCCACTGCTCCATCTGCTGCTCCCAATTGATCCATATGCTTCTCCCTAGGTCTGCCAAGCAACTTCCTGTGTCTGCATCGTATCCCTGGGTCCACTAAGCCATTGCCTGTATCTGCTTACCATTCCTGGGCCCGCCAAGCCGTTCCCTTTGTCTGCTCCCCATACTTGGGTCCGCCAAGCCATTCCCTGTGTCGGCCCCCCTTATACTTGGAACCGCCAAGCCATTCCCTGTGTCTGCTCCTCATACTTGGGACCGCCAAGCCATTCCCTGTGTCTGCATCCAACACCTGGGTCTGCCAAGCCCTTCCATGGGTCGGTGCAACTTCCTCTCCCTAGACATTTCTTCCCCTCCATCCCAAAATGATTCCTCCAGAACACGCTAGCCCTAAGGTCTCGATCAAGATGTGAGCCTGCATCAGCTACCACAGACTTTCCATTACATTGCCTTGACTTTCATACACATGACTACACAGCTAAAATCACGAGTGTTAAATCAACTCTGAGAGTGTTAAATTAACACTATTAGTGTTTATATACTACCCATTGGTGCTATATAAACACTGGGCGTGTTCATTTAACACTCTCAGAGTTGATTTAACACTGGTGATTTTGCTGTTTAATCCATTTTGTTTCCAAAGTACCTTCCTTGTTCCGAAGATAACTTATTCTGGTTATGGTGGTACAGTAGGTAGCCTAGCAGTTTGAGCGTCATATCGAGGTCCCAAGCCAGCAAGGACATACTGTCCTTGAGCAAGACAGTTAATCCTAATAGCTTTCCTATTATAAGAAGACATTGAAAAGACATCTTTCAAATGCACTGTGGATTCTGTAAGTCGCTCTGGATAAGAGCATTTGTTAAATTAATGTGGATGTAACAATGGATGAACGTGTTAACATTGACTCCTAGGCTCATCTAACAGAAAATACTGCCCACACTATATTCTATTCATCTAATAATAGCTATTAATTAATGTATAAATGGCAAGATGGTGATATATCTTAATTTATAACATAAGGTATAACAGCATGATAGGGTTAATTGACCAATTAATGAACTGCTGCTACTGTAAATGGTTCAGTAACTAGATATCCTGTCTCGCTAGTTAAATACGGCATATGTGATCATCAAAGATGAGATATCCTAAAGGGATGTGTTTCCAGTATTGACAGGTTTCAGAATAAAGAGTGCAGTATCATAAGTTGAGGGGAGGAGGGCTGGGAGATCAGAGATTCACTTGATTCAACAGTGTGACGATGACGAGGGAGAGCACAGGGTGAGAGATTCAGATTAACAGCCAAAGGCTTGAGGCTACAGAGATGACCAACTAATTCCCCTGCCTGCACGCACCTCAACTGTAGGGAAGATCTAGGCCTTTTTTTACTTAATGCTTCTGTTATTGTAGAGGTAGTCTAGGATTACTGGTCAGGACACATTTTGTTATGGTGATTTATTGCTAATTTTGAAACACTATTTAAGGGAATACTATTGGGATATTATATTAGGGAATATCATGCAGCATATTGTACACACACTATACAAAATGTATGTATGGTGGCGTCAGTGGTTCAGTAGTTAGGGAGTCAGAATTGTAGTCATTGCCGGTTCGATTCCAGAATGTGCCAAATGTTTTTGTGTCTTGTGCAAAGCACCTAACCCTAAGTTGCACCAGTGGGATGTCCCTGTATTAATTGTAAGTCGCTCTGGATAAGAGCATCTGCTAAAATCTATGTTTTGAGATGTGCAATCACAGATTTGTCATGAGACACACAGTAGGTTGTGAAGGTACACATACTTTATTACTGTATGTCATCCTAATTCAGAAAAGTCACATCTGTTTTCTGTGCCACCGTGCACAAATTTATACTAGAAATGTCCCATGTTTTTAAAGCCCTCACCTAAGCAAACCTAAAACCATCCAAATTGAAAATCACAAATGTGTTTTAGTAGGATTAACAATGATTTTGGCGGTATCACTATTTCAGATAAAAATACATTTTATGTTTCCTTGTATGCAGTAGTCTTTTGTATTCCAGTAGATAGCAGTAATGAGCAGCACACAACATCTTAAAAGCTATGTCCAAAGAGAAAATGAAAGGGGATGATTTCATTTCCCAAGTACCCAATTAAACATTCTTTTTTAATTTCCATTTTAATTGTCTAAGTGTATGCAAATGGTTATTAGAGACATGAAACAGGAGAGCAATATAAAACTTCTATGTAGTGGTAGATCATATCAATGTGGGGATCTCTATACATAGACTTTAGAATAATGTAAACATCACAGGTTCCAAGGGAACAGTCTTCTGAGTGCCATAAACACAAATGCATCGGGTCTCAGACAAACAGCCCTAATCAAGGTGTGATAACAAAACCACCTGAGTTATAAGCCAGTCTCCTCCACGCTCTCCTGCTTACAAAAATACAGTATATCTAAGCCTTGGCTCATACACTATATGGCCAAAAAAATGTGGAAACCTGATCCCATATGAGCTTGCTGTACATTACATTCCAAAACCATGGGTATTAATTTGTGACTATAACAGCAATCTTCTGGGAGGACGTACACAAGATGTCAGAGTGTGTTTGTTGAAATTTGTGCACAATCAGCCAAAAGAGCATTTGTGAGGTCAGGCACTGATGTTGGTTGAGAAGGCCTGGCTTCCAATCGCTGTTCCAAATCATCCCAAAGGTATTTAAAGAGGTAGAGATCAGGATAGTTCTTACCAAAACCACTTTTGAACACCTTTGGGATGAATTGGAACAGTGATTGCAATTTTGCAGGCCAGTCGAGTTCCTCCACATCAAACTTGTCCAACCATGTCTTAATGGGATCCACTTTGTGCACGGGGCACAGTCATTCTGGAAAAGGATAGGGCCTTCCCAAAAAATTGCCACAAAGATGGAGGCACCCATTTGACTAATTGTGATTGTATGCTGTAGCATTTACATAACTCTTTAATAGAACTAAGGGCCTAGCCCAAACCTTGAAAAACAGCCACAGACCAGTGATCCTCCTCCATCGTTAGCAGGAGTGTCCACATACTTTAGGATATACAGTATAGTGTATTTGACTGACTGGGTTCAAACAAGGGTTGCCTGCTCTTAAAGCACACGAAAGCCTGCTAAATGGAATGGTTACTCATCATGTAACCTCATCTCCAGGGTGATGGCAGACATAGTACATAAGCATGGCAGTGGTACAGTAACCTTTAAAATGTGGCCTTAGTGAGTGTGACCAAATCATTACATGTGAGTCACCTTACTGAGAAACCATTTGATCTTTTGATTTTAGCTAATGAAACTACTGCAAGGCAAGGCTCCAAATTGAGCCGTATTTCTGATAAATTATGACCATTATATCCACTCTACCCTAAACTAACCCCTATATAATCATACTATAACAACATTATATCATCACACAAGATTTAAACACAGTTCTAAGTGCCTTGATCTCAGCTGTCCCACAACAAGGTTACAATATTTGGGGAAAGTGTTTTGAAAGATTGTTTGGTAGACTAAACCTATTATGCCTTTTCTTACTGCTACAGGAATTATAGCAACTTTCCTATGGGCTTATAAATGGTAAAAGTTGATGAATTGTTCCACCAGATTTCCTTGCAATTGAGCGGGAGAGTTCTCATTATTCATACATGTAACTAGAAGTGGTTTAGTTTTGAGTAACTTTGCCTATGACCACTTAAATGGCATAAGTGCCCCAAGCTGAATTCCCTAGATGTTGTGCTTCTCTTTTGGGTTAAGCCTACAGGAAGCAATTTGCGTACACTTTGCAAATGAAAATATAAAGAGAAAATTCTAAATTGGTTGGTTGGGAAAATGAAAACACTTCAGATTGCATAATATACCATTTTATGTTAATCCAGACGCTTTCAGGTTTGCAAATTGAAACGTACGATAAACTGACACACCGTTTCTTGATTTTGTTAGTCATAAAAAAGGAAATGAAAGTTAACACTCAGGGAGCATCCCCTATTCCAAGGTAAATAAAAAGGTTAGATAGTATTTCAAACCACACAAATGATTCTTCTCCAATATAGTAAAGCAATGACAAAATAATAATAATAATAATAATACATTTTATTTCTAATGCGCTTTTCTTAAACCCAAAGCGCTACAGTATGATAACAGAAACAACAAAGAAACAAAAGCAATACAAAAAATGTAACAATGACTATTACAGTGAGAGTAAATGCTGCCCACTTGTTAAATGCAAAGGTAAATAGCTTATGTTGTAGAAGCTCATTTCCCAAAGGCAGATCCATCAAATCAGTGCAACATAAATCATGCAGCAATTACATATTCTATTTCTGTTAGAGCCTCGCTATAACGAGCAGAGCTTTTGAGGCCTATTTTCTGCACAGTACATAGAAAGTAAAAAGTGTGTTTTTGTTTAGACTTTTGTTAAATCCATTGTGAAGGAACATTCCTCCCCCTGCTGATTCCCCATATTAAGAAGCATCATATAATGATAATTACTATTCTTGCAGGATGAACTCTCTTGAGATGCAACATCCTGTTTTCAAGACTTGTTGTTGTAGAAAGTGTGGGTCTTATAAAGCAAGGTATACTTTCATGTACTGCATACAGGAAAGTGTAAGTTAACACATTTAAAAATAATTTGGTACCACTGCAACTGTCTTCTGTTGGGAGTGACAGGCAATTATTATGGCATCCAAGTATAAATCTAAACAAATAGTGAACTAAAATATTAATACAATATGCAAATTACAGATGTGATATTAAAAATCACAGACATGCCACTGAGCAATATAATTTGAAAGACATCTTTTCAATGTTTTTTTAATGTTTATGCTCAGGTAAAATATATATTATTTTCTCAGAATTTCCTCACAAATTAGTGTTTTATCTGTGTTACTGAGTGTTTCCACTCTCACTATATGTATGTAATTAAATTTAGTAACAACAGTTTTGCATGTTGCTTTTATATATCTGATTAGTGCTCCACTGTGGAGTTAG
>JACXGM010004880.1:0-11994 GCA_016801145.1 Umbra pygmaea
TAGTGAACATGATGTGGGCTGTAGACTAGTGAACATGATGTGGGCTGTAGACTAGTGAACATGATGTGGGCTGTAGACTAGTGAACATGATGTGGGCTGTAGACTAGTGAACATGATGTGGGCTGTAGACTAGTGAACATGATTTGGGCTGTAGACTAGTGAACAGAGTCGTGATGTGGGCTATAGACTAGTGAACATGATGTGGGCTGCAGACTAGTGAACAGTCTGTGATGCAATTATTTACTATAGATAATTTCAAAAGGGTTGCAGTGTTAATCATAAGTATAAACTTACAAATCTTACTGACTACATGAAAACCTTCAGTTCTCTTACCAAACGGCTACTTTGTCTGATAGGAATGCAGAAATTAATTTCTGTTAGCTACTGTCCAGGCTTTTAAACATTACCTTTTGTAAAAATGATTCTTTACAGCATATTTTTGTAGGCTACAACAATATGGCCAATGTTGCTGATGTTAATGCATGTTAAAATAGCACAGTACAGGTATTAAAATAAATGAGTTCTTAAAATGTTATAGCAGAGTAAAGATACAATACTGTACAAACATCTTGGGGGCGGCCAATAGGGAATGACAGGCATATATCAGAAGGTTTTATAGTTACATAATCACAAGAGGACAACCTGTGGTATTGACCAACTCTACAACACACACACACACACACACACACACACACACACACACACACACACACACACACACACACACAATGGAAGACAAACATAAGTGCACACAGTTCAATCTCCCATGGCTCTGCTGAAGCATTTCAGTCCATGTTAGTGATTTGTGTTTTAACAAGGATCCTCTCAGCCCTGTGGGATGAAACTACAGTCAAGTGTCCTCCCCCTCCACCCACATGGAACTTCCCCATCATGCTCTGCTATATATTTTTTTTCTGTTCTTAAGCTGTATTGCTGGTAGGCCTTTTCCTCTTCCCTCTGGTTGGACAGTAGCTCTGGGAAGCCTTTTCCCGGGTCTAAAAATACAGTGAGCATTGTGGAAAGTGAGGTCAGCTCTGCTAGAGACCTCTGACTCATTATGTTCATGAGGCTGGTACAATAGCAGGAGCTGCTGTGTATTCCTTGTGCTCCACTCTCACTGGAATATACCTACAGGTATAGGAATGTCTACTATTAGGTTTCATCTAACCATTTTTGCGTAGATCCAGTAAAGAGGTTAATGAAACTTTACCAAAATGGAGGAAATGCCCTGGAAATGTCTGGGGGAAAGATCCTAAATGTCCCTATCAAGGCCCAGCACTTACACTGTTAGTGTAAGAAACCCCAGGATTATGCTTGTATGGAAAACCACCATTGTGTACAGGGGAACCAAAAGTATTTGGACAGTGGCACCATTTCCTTTAGTTTATCTCTTTATTCCAGCACTTGTATTTGTAAATAAAGAGCTGTAATTTCTAAATGGTTTATTCCTTATTGGGATAAAGCTGGACCATTCCAGAGGAAACACTGTCCATCTATACGATTTATTAGAGCTACTGAAACCACTGTCCATCCATGTAATTACTTGAGCTACTAAAAAACTGTCCATCCATGTGATTACTAGAGCTACTAAAACACTGTCCATCCATGTGATTACTAGATCTACTAAAACACTGTCCATCCATGTGATTAGTACAGCTACTAAAACACTGTCCATCCATGTGATTACTACAGCTACTAAAACACTGTCCATCCATGTGATTAGTACAGCTACTAAAACCACTGTCCATTCATGTGATTATTAGAGCTACTGAAAACCCTGTCCTTCCACGTGATTACAGATCTTTGCATTAGTTTTCACCTGGATCTTTCCTCATTTTTTGCAGCATGTAAATAAAAGCAAATTATAAATGAATCAAACATTTGGTGGTTACATAAATATTCACCCCCCTTTTGCTATGAAACCCCTAAATAAGCTGGGGTGCAACTAATTACCCTCATAACTCAACATTTGCCCATTGCAATTACAGTTCCAACTGCAAAATTTGCACTCCATAGTGTAGGAAGTCATTCCAATTTCTTTAAATATGAAAGCTGAACGAGAAAGTATGGTACCTGAAAGAGAAAGTAGTTCTGTTTTCACTTCGTAAATAGCACTTTCAAGTCAGTACATATGATGGAGAAATTACACATTCGTCAACTATATAACAGTGAGGTAAGGAGATTTTAGACATCAGGAAGTTAGTTAAGAGAAAGTAATTCTGTTGTTGCAGTTTAAATACTACAAATAGCACCCTTAAGGTTTCCTGTTGAATGAGTAGTGTGATAGAAATTTGACAATTTGGTGACATATGCTTGGAGGAAGCGTTTAATCCAGCATCGACTGTCCCACTCCTGAGATGAGTTGCTGATGAGACGAGGTCTAAGGAGAATTGGACATAAAAATTGTGTTGGAAGGAAAATGGGGGAATAATTTATTAATTAATAAAAGTAACAATACATATGGTACTAATTAAAGTAAATAATATATCAAGATGTGTATAGAAGATCTTTGTTGACATGGGATAAGCATCAGTCCAGTGCTTCAGTCTTAGCTGTCAGCTGTACTATTAGTTTGACTGGGACATGTTGTTTCCTGTCCTTATTGTTATGGTCTCTGGTTCTCAGGTCTGGGGAGAATGATGTTGAGTTCAGTGGTAACCTGGACATGGAGGAGGGAGAACTGCCTGACGATGTGGCTGGGGCAGCAGGTAACCCTTCATTATTTTTAATAATCGAGTATTCTACCGATTATTCCATTGAGTAATCGGAAAATAAATACTTTTGTTTTATTAAGGAGCAATAATATACAATAGTTTGGTTTAATTATCTGAAAATCCAAAATTTTTATTTCCTACAATGCTTACAATAGCATCTCTCAAAAAACTAAACATGTTAAGTGCAACTAAGTGCCATATTACATTGATTTTAAAGAAAACATATTCTGAAATGCAATAACCTCAAACTAAGGCATATATGAAGTTGTGCAACTTAACATTCAGAACTACAAGTTTCAACCTGAGACTGATCTGTATATAGGCCTATATGTAAATATTAGTTGTACTCAACCTATTTTCATTTATACATTTGATTACAAATGTATAAATTAGTGTTTTCGTTTTAATTACATTTGAACTGATTCCAAGCTTTGGACACTCTGTCATTTTCTCCAGCCTGACTTTTCTCTTAGCCCCTCACTATTTACGCTCTCTTTCTTCATTTTGTAATCTGCGTCGTCAGTCTTCGTGGCATGTGTCGCCAGCTGTGTCAGCCCGGTGTGCGACAGTAATAATCATCCGTGCGGAAACTGTGCACGACACAATGTTGGTAACATTAATTAAACGAAGCTTTGAGGCAAATCATTTTGCATCGAGGCTTTTTTGTAATCAAATTATTCAAGTTATTCAAGGAATCGTTTCAGCCCTAGTACCTACACTGCTCAACTTTCTTTAGGGAACACTTAAATCACACACTGGGTCTTGATAACCGAAATATATTAAAGATCAAAATCTTGACTGTAAAGTGTGTTGAACCAAACTGTTAATAGAAACCAAAATCACCAACCAATTGAGGGATGGTTTCAAACTTACTCCTTAAACAAACCACAGGCTGTTCGCATTTGCGTGAATTTCATCATGGTAACTCATAATGTGACCCAATAGTGTGTATGGTTCCCCCATGCCTGTATGCATTCCCGACAACATCTGTATATGCTCCTGATGAGATGGTCTCCTCCCACATTTGGATCAGGGCATCGGTGAGTTCCTGGACAGTCTAATGCTACTTGGCAGTGTTGGATGCACCGATACATAACGTCTCAGAGGTTTTCAATTGGGTGCAGGTCTGGGGAACGTGAGGGCTAGTCAATGGCATCAAAGCCTTCATCAACCATGAACTGCCTATAAACTCTGGCCACATGAGGCCGGCATTGTCCTGCACCAGGAGGAACCCAGGGCCCACTGCACCAGCGTAAGGTCTGACTGAGTCTGAGGATTTAATCCTGGTACCTACTACCTAATAGCATTCAGGGTATCGTTGGCTAGCATGTGGCGGTCTGTGCGCCCATCCAAGGATATGCTTCCCCAGACCATCACTGATCCACTGCCAAACTGGTCATGCTGGATGATGTTGCAGGCAGCATAGTGTTCACCACGGCGTCTGCAGACACTTTCATATCTGTCACATGTGTTCAGTGTGAACCTGCACTTATCTGTAAAGTGAACCGGGTTTGAGTGGTAAACCTGATATTTCTGGGGTTCTATATCTATATATAATATATATATATATCTATGTAGATGTAGATGTAGATGTCTCCTGTCTGTACCTTTTCTTATTCTGTCCATACACTCCTAGTCTCTGTTTTATATATCTATACTTCTGTCAGTTTCATCCATTGCACATGTGCAGTTGTGTACATGTGTGTGTAATGAGCTTAAAGAGGATGACTCATCGTCAGTGTGTTGTGGTACGTGCCTGCATGCAGGCAGGAGGAAAGAGCCAAGAGACTGTTTGAAGGCCAGCATAAGAACGGTGTGATGGTTGACTAACGTTTTACAGTGAATTTAAATGCTACTTCGCTTTAACAAATGTAAATCCTGCCCTGTTAGAAGCTCTTCTGTATGATTTCAGCTTTAGCAACTCCACATGGGTTTCCCTTTGACACGCGTTCCCTCTCACTCTTAAATAAATGCGTCCTGACACATTTCAAGGCAGACAAAAAACTTTATCCCCCCTTCTATGTGGAGTTTGGAAATAGGTTGGGATCTGCAAAGTGTAATTCCTAGAGGCCATCCCCAGTTCCTCCTAAAGGCAGGGAAAGAAACTTAGGTGGTTTGTTTTTAATAGCTTTACAAAGGTGTGTGTGTATATATATATATATATATATATATATACTAATGAATATTTCATCTTCCTTAAAATAGTCATTTTAAAGCTTCCACCATAGAGAAACATAACAACGGTACATGTATTATCGAGTATTTGGGAAATATCCACACACAGCTTGCTGTCGTCAGCGCATTTACCCATTCAGATTTAAAGTTCTGTTGCATATTTTGGCTCAGTTGTTGTTTAGTACCACTTATCCTCGGCCCCTTGTTGTTTCACATTGGCCACTCCTATTACCGACAGTAAAATTAAGATGGAAATAAACTCTCCAGCATGCCCAGCTTGTAGTGGTACACACATGAAATGAGAGCAGTCCTGTGGAAATTGTCATGTAGCTCTAGGGAAAATGCTAATAAATAGGATATTATATTCCAAACCACAATTGCTCAAAACAACAGCAACACAACCCCTAAAAAGGGAATGATTTAGCAGGTGCTGGCCACAAACAACTGCTATCTCCTTATCAGTCCTGACTGATTCTCCTTCAGGTTTGTGTTTTGCTAGAGTCCTTGTCACTACTGGTAGCATGAGGCGGTGCCTGCAGCCCATTCCATTTGAACAGGTAGTCCAGCTCCTCCAGGATGGGACATCCACACGTGCCGTCACAAGAAGGTTCGCTGTGTCTCCCAGTAAAGTCTCAAGAGCATGGAGGAGATACCAGGAGATGGGCCATTACACGAGGAGACCTGGACAGGGCCGTAGAAGGGCATCAACCCAGCAGCAGGACCGGTATCTGCTCCTTTGTGTGAGGAGGAACAGGAGGAGCACTGCCCTACAAAATGACCTTCAGCAGGCTACTGGTGTGCATGTTTCTGACCAAACTCACAGACTCCATGAGGGCCTGACGTCCTCTACCGGGACCTGTGCTCACAGCCCAGCATCGTGCAGCTTGATTGGCATTTGCCAAAGTACACCAGAATTTGCAGGTCTGTCATTGGCGCCCTGTTCTCATAGATGAGCGCAGGTTCACACTGAGCACATGTGGCAGATGTGAAACAGTCTGGAGACGCTGTGGTGAACGGTACTCTGCTTGCAACATCATCCAGCATGACCGGTTTGGCGGTTGGTCAGTAATGGGGAAGCATAACCTTGGAGTCACACAGATCTCCACGTGCTAGCCAATGGTACCCTGACTGCTGTTAGGTACCAGGATGAAATCCTCAGACCTATCATCAGTCCTTACGCTGGTGCAGTGGGCCCTGGGTTCCTTCTGGTGCAGGACAATGCCTGGCCTCATGTGGCCAGAGTGTGTAGGTAGTACCTGGATGACAAAGGCATTGATGCCATTGACTGGCCCTCACGTTCCCCAGACCTGAATCCAATTGAGAACCTCTGGGATGTTATGTATTGGTGCATCTGGCGCCACCAAGTAGAGCCACAGACTGTCCAGGAGCTCACTGATGCCCTGATCCAGGTCTGGGAGGAGATCCCCCAGGACACCATCTGCCATCTCATCAGAAGCATGTCCAGATGTTGTTGAAAGTGCATACAGGCACAAGGGGGACATACAAACTACTGAGTCACATTATGAGTTGCTGTAATGAAATTCCTGCAGTCCTGTGATTTCATTTGAATATTTTGACTTTCAGTGTGTGTTGGGGATTTTGTTTTCCATTGACTGTTATGTTATTTTGTTCTCAACAAATTACACAATGTACAGTAAAGATTTTGATCTTTAAAATTTTTCGGACATTGAGACCCGATGGGTGATTTGAGTGTTCCCTTAATTCTTTTGAGCAGTGTAGTATGATGTGAGCTGAATTACCAATATAGATGTTAGGTAATTAACTGATAGGTGTATTTACATTTGTAAACACTGTTGACTTTTCCATTGTTGATGTATGAAATTCCAACTCTCTTAAGGTTTCTAACATCCCAAAAATCTACATTCTATCCACTTCCATGTTCTATCCCTGTTGTCGCTGACATGTAAGACTTTGTGATGTCTTTTTCAGGGCTACTGTCAGATATTATAATGGGATTTAGCATTATCATTAATGATCACGAATGGATGTATATTTTGAAGAAAGTGTGTATATTGTTGTGAATCTTCAACATTCTCATCAGGGACCCTGAGACACTCCACAGTTATTTTGTAGCTCTGAATAGGGACACCTGATTTATTAATGAAAGGATTCATGACTAGCTGACAAGCCTAATCAGTTGTCTGTTCAGGGCTACAACAAAACTGTGGAACATCTGGGGGTCCCTGATGAGGCTGAAGACCTGTAGTTAAACATAGTCTGCCCAATCACCAAGCTTTGGAGTAGTTTCTGGAGTTGCACTAAGTTTACAATATGTTAACTTCAGTTATCTTCTTACTGCACGCAGAAACTGAAAATATATTGCTGAGTTTGTCTTACTGAATGAGAAGGAAAAAACAAAATATCGAGGTTGCAGTATCACTTATATCGTTCTCTGTCTAAAAATAAAGGACCCGTCATTACATGTCCTCATGCCTAATAGTGGGTAAGCCAGGGAGGTTATTCACATTCAAATTTATTCATTAAACATTGGCTGCAAAGTGGATTATCATCTTGCCATTGCTCACTGCTTCAGACAGATTTGTGCTTTTTCCAATCTCTTTTCAGATGCTCATTATATTCAGACCTTAATGATTTTCTGCTGCTCTCTTCTAGCGGTTCACTGGCTGACTCACTGAATACTGCATTGAAACGGCTAGAGAGTTAGTCTGAAATAGGTCTGCTGTATCTTAAAATGGAGCTGCGGCGTGGGCTGTGGAGGAGCTTTAGTGCCTGGCTCGGTGTTAAAGCTAGTATAGAAGGACCAGCTATCCTCTCACTGTTCCTAAGGCACTGTTGAAAACACACTGAAAGTGTCACTTTATTCTTTTGGTTTCTGTTCCAATAACCAGTAGATAAAAGAGCATCCGTTGTAGTTCTCCTGTTGCCTGAACATTGTGTCATAGGGGAGAGTCAGAACCCAAAATAACTATTGTACCCCTATGTCAGGAGGCTCCACACCGGGGGCCAGGTGTTTGAGGCGGGGCGCCGCTGGTTCCCTTTCATCGGCCGGCAGCAACAACAGCCTGCTGGAGATCGACCCGCTCATCCTCATCCAGCTGCTGGACCTGAAGGAGCGCAGCAGTGTGGAGTCACTGTGGGGCCTCCAGCCCAGACCGCCGGCCTCCCTGCTGCACAGCCAAGGTAGGTCCTCCTGCTCCTGCCAGGTCACAAGCACTCCCTTTGGGAAACATTAGGACACACCTTTTCGTCTGTCGTTCTCCAGTCCCAGTCCATTCCAGAAAGGAGCGCGGCGAGCGCCGGCCACAGGCCGTGCGGCGGGGAGCTCCTGACTCGGGGGTGCTGATCCGGCTCAAGGCCCAGATGGCAGAGGTGCGCAGTAAGATGACAGATGTCAAAAGTCAACTGGAGGCCAGGGGAGGAGTTGCTGGCGGGGCCACAGGTGTAGAGCAGGGGCTACTTTACCATGCAGACTCAGACCTGGCTACCAGCAGGACACCCACAGAGACCGATCTGATGGGGAAAGTACCTGGGGCCTCCAGGCACTGTCGCTCCGGTTAGTAGTGCCACACACACTATACACATTACTCTCTACAGTCTGGAATCAGACGGCATTTCGAACTCAACAGTTCCCACAGTGGGATGAGTGAAGAGTCCAGATGGGCAGCTGGTGAGATGTGGGGCTCCAGGGCGAGATGTTTGATCCTGTAGATGGTTGATCCTGCAGATGGTTGATCCTGCAGATGGTTGATCCTGCAGATGGTTGATCCTGCAGATGGTTGATCCTGCAATGGTTGATCCTGCAGATGGTTGATCCTGCAGATGGTTGATCCTGCAGATGGTTGATCCTGCAGATGGTTGATCCTGCAGATGTTTGTGTGGCAGGAGGGAAGAAGGCCTCATCTCCTAATCAGGAGAGAAGCAGCATGGCCCTGAGGAGAACCACGGACGCAGTGGAGAAGGAGATGAGGAGCCAGGCTGCAGGAGATGCATCCAGCGATCAAAGCCTCTTCCCCAGGGTCACGCCCAGTGCATCAGAGGGTCGGTAGTACAGCCACCATCTGTAATGTCAACCAGAGCTCCTTCTTACCTCCCAAATGTATGATTGTCACTGATGATGCAGTAGACCCAAATGGTTTGTGTTACTGATCCTGTACTGTTATATGGCAGGAGGCCTGAAGCCACGCAGCACCCACAGCTCCCCTCCCTCTCTGGGCAGCTCTGATAACAAGCTCTGCAGCTCCAGTCACGACCAACAGCCACACTACGGCGCTGACCTGTATGCTCTGGGGGGACTGAACGGCATCTCCACTTCCACTATGACGCGACCCAGGACCCAGCCCATGGGGTAAGACTAACACCTGGTTGTAAATCTACATCTGTCCCAAAACCCTAGGGTATGTCCCCCTACTATCAACCACCCCCTATTAGTGTCCACTTGTAGCGGTTGGAGGAATAAATTCTCCTCAATCTCAAGATTGATATGAAAAACAACTGTATGCTTTGCTATTAATTATCCTCTTTCAGCTGCACATCCAATGAGGGGGTTAAAAAGTAATGCATCAACATTTTGTGTGACATGTTTCATATCATAAAATTGTATTTGTTGATATAAATGTTGATATTAAGTGTTATATGTTATTTAACACCAGCGATTTCATTTTTTTCTGGCTACTAGCATTTAAAAAACACTGTTAATCTTTACTGTAACATGGAAAGAAACCAGATTAGTACATTTTACATTTATATTTTAGTAATGTATCAGATGCTCTTATCCAGAGCGACTAACAGTGAGTGCCTACATTTAGGAGAAACTAGGTGAATCAACCACAACTCAGTAGTAGGAGCATTTAATATATGAAATGGTGAAAAGGCAAAAACAGTGCTAGAATAGGATCATATAGATAAACAAAACACAAACAACAGAAGTGGAATTCAACTATTGAAGTACTCATTGAAGAGGAAGGTTTTCAGATGTTTCCTGAAGATGGGTAGAGACTCTGCTTTTCTAGCCTCCAGTGGAAGCTGGTTCCACTATTGAGGAGCCAGGACAGAGAAAAGTTTTGACTGCTTGGATTGGGAGCTGACTTCCGGAAGGCATGGGATGGTCAGGAGCCCAGAGGTGGCAGAACGAAGAGTCCGTGTAGGGATGTAGGGTTTGAGCATGGCCTAAAGGTAGCGGTTAGGAGCTCCTCTTGTTGCTCCGTAGGCAAGCACCATTGCCTTGTAGTGGATACGAGCTTCAACTGGGAGCAAGTGCGGTGACGTAAAAGAACTTGGGAATGTTGTACACTAGGCGGGCTGCTGTGTTCTGAATGAGTTGTAGTGCTTTGGTAGTGCATGCCAGGAGTCCTACCAGGAGTGAATTGCAGTAATCCAGACATGAGATGACGAGTGCCTGGATGACTACCTGGGTGAGGGAATGTCGAGCTCTGTGAATGTTATAGAGTATGAGCCTGCAGGAACGAGTCACAGCCTTGATGTTTGCAAAGAACGGGAGGGTCCAGGGTCATGCCATGTTTATTTGCACTCTGGGAGCGACTCATGCAGTTACCAACTGTTATAGAAATGTCCTGCAGCGGACTTCCCACGAAAGAAGAGCACCTCATTCTTGTCAGGGTTGAGCTATAGGTGGTGTGCTGCTTACATCCACATATAGGATTTCTCCTGGATGTCAGAAGGGGGAAGGAGCTAAATAGTTGAGTGTCATCAGCATAGCAGTGATAGTCAAAGTCAAAGTTGTTTATTTATCATATGCATTGAATAACATACATCATCCTATGCAGAGAAATTCTTTTGACATGGCACGGCGATTCTATGCAGTGGGCTTAAAAACAAGAATTACAACAATATAAGAATTTAAAAATAATAATGACAATAGTAATAATAATAATAAAACGCTATGTATTGAGCAGTGATCTGGAAAATGTACAACAGTAGAAGTAGTAAATTTTATAGATTGGCATGGAAAATTGCTTTTAAAGGTGCATTTGAATTCTGCTACATTAGATGTAGAGAGCATAAAGTGACCAGAGAGTGTTAGTGCTCAACAGACGATTTGCGATCAGTGTCTGTGTTCAATGTTGAGCAGCTGAATGGCCTGTGGGAAGAAACTGTTTTTAAGTCTGGTGGTCCGTGCCTTGATGCTCCGGTAACGTCTACCAGACGGCAGTAGTGAGAACAGTTCACGGCCTGGGTGGCTGTGGTCTTTGAGGATGTTCTTTGTTTTCCTAAGGCATCGCTTATGGTAGATGCCTTGCACGGAGGGGAGGCAGCAGCCAATGATGCTCTCCACTGACTTCACCACCCTCTGAAGGTCCTTACGATCAGTAGTGGAGCATCTGCCGTACCAGCCTGTAATGCAGCCTGAGAGGATGCTCTCAATGGTGCACCTGTAGAAGTTTGTTAACATGCCTACTCAGGAAGACATGCCTACTCAGGAAGTATAGGGCGCTTTTGGGCAGTTTTTGTTACCGAGATTGTCTGTCTGGACCATGTGAGGTTGTGGCTGATGAACACACCGAGGAACTTGAACTCTGAAACTCTCACGACTTCAGCTCCATCGATGTGTATGGGGGCAGGACCCTCCCTCTGCTGCTTCCTAAAGTCCACTATCATCTCTTTTGTCTTGCTGCCGTTGAGAGAGAGGTTGTTGCTCTGGCACCAGGTAGCCAAGGCTCTTACCTCTTCTCTGTAAGCAGTCTCATCGTTGTTGGAGATGAGACCTAGGATCGTTGTATCATCAGCAAACTTTATGATGGTGTTGGAACTGCGTGTGGCCACACAATCATAAGTGAACAGAGTGTACAAGAGGGGACTGAGTACGCAGCCCTGTGGGGCTCGGTGCTCAGGGTCATTGTGGAGGAGGTAAGGTTGCCCATTCTCACCATCTGGGGTCTTCTCGTTAGGAAGTCCAGGATCCAGTTGCGAAGGGAGGAGTTAAAACCCAGGATCCTGAGCTTGGAAATGAGCTTAGCAGGAACAATAGTGTTGAATGCTGAGCTGTAGTCTACAAACAGCGTCCTCACGTATGTGTTCCCTTTTTCCAAATGTGAGAGGGCGGTGTGTGCCGTCAGTGCGATTGCATCGTCTGTAGATCTGTTGGGGCGGTATGCAAATTGTAGGA
>JACXGM010004880.1:12094-36827 GCA_016801145.1 Umbra pygmaea
GCCGCTCGAAGCACTTCATGATGATTGAGGTTAGTGCTACTGGGCGGTAGTCATTTAGGCAGGTGATGTAAGGTTTTTTTGGAACCGGGATAATGGTGGCCTGCTTGAAGCAGGAGGGAACTGCAGACTGTGTTAGGGAGAGGTTGAATATGGAGGTGAATACCCCCGCAAGCTGGTCGGCGCATCCTCTTAGAACACGACCTGGAATACCATCTGGCCCTGGAGACTTCCGCGGGTTCACTCTTTCGAAAGCTCTCCTTACGTCAGCCACATCCAGGGTCAGAGTGCAGTCGTCTGGGTTCTCAGCCAGCTTTTCCGGGGTGATGTTGGCCACCTCAAACCGTGCGAAGAAGGTGTTGAGCTCGTCGGGGAGTGAAGCGGGTGGGTGGGTGTCGCAGCTCTTCCTGCCTTTGTACTCCGTTATCTGCCGTAGTCCACTCCACATGCGTCTGGGGTCGGAGCTGTTGTAATTGGACTCCAATTTGTCCCTGTAGTCTCTTTTAGCATCTCTGATGGCCTTCCGTAGGTCATATCTGGCCCTCCTCAGATCCTCCGGGTCCCCAGGGTTATAGGCAGAGGACCGTGCTACAAGCTTGGCACGGACATTACCGTTAACCCAGGGCTTTTGTTTGGGGAAGGTCTTGACATTGACCCGTGGAACAACATCATCTATGCACTTGGTGATGAATGCTGAGACAGAGTCAGTGTATTCATCAATGTTGTCACCCGCTGCAACACGGAACATTTCCCAGTCTGTGGTTTCAAAGCAGTCTTGGAGAGTAGTAATGGATTGCTCACTCCATTTTTGAACTGACCGAAAAAACGTTTTTTCCTGTTTAAGACATTGAACCTCGTTGATAGGAGAGACCATGTGAGGAATTTGGTGTAGAGAGAGAAGACGGCCTACAACAGAGCCATGGAACACCAGTGGAGAGTGTCCATTCAGCAGATAAAGACCGTCTGTGTCCAGGATGCGATCCAGGAGTGTGCAGAAACGCAGATGCCAAGATCTGAGAAGGTGGAAAGTGTGATGGTTTAGAGCAGGGTTCATCAACTCTGGTCCTGGAGGGCTGAAACACTTCTGATTTTTGTTCTCTCTTTCTGATAAGGGACAGGTTTATACCTGGGAAAGCAGGTGATTGCAATTAACTACTAGGTAAAATAAAATATCTGAAGTGTTTCAGCCCTCCAGGACCAGAGTTGATGACCCCTGGTTTAGAGTGTCGAAGGCTGCAGATCTAGAAGAATACGAACAGAGGAGAGAGAATTAGCCTGGGCTTTGTGAAGAGCTTCTGTTACATGGAATAGAGCAGTCTCAGTCTAGTGGACCGTCTCAAAGCCTGACTGGTTAGGGTCGATGAGATCGTTCTCACAGAGAGAACTGGAGAGTTGAGGACTGCATGCTCAATTGTCTTGGACAGAAAAGATAGGAATGATACCTTTCTCATTTTTGACATCAGAGGGATCTATTGTTTGTTTGAGAGGGAGGAACTCTTGCTATCTTGAAGTCAGCAGGGACACATCCATTGGTCAGGGATGAGAGAGGTGAGGAGGTCTCCAGAGATGGTCTGCAGGAGGGAGGAAGGAGTAGGGTCCAGCGGGCATGTTGTTGGGTGGCCGGACCTCACTAGCTGCAGTATGTGCACAGGCAGGTTTGTTAATGGAGCAAACAGTGGACGCACACAGTTGCTTGAAAGAGTTACGTATGTCATTAAATTTGTTTTCAAAATGGTGGACAAAGTCATCAGCAGAGAGGGAAGATGTCGGGGGAGGAGGTGGGGGGTTAAGGAGAGAATGTGGAAGAGTTTTTCCTGGGGTTGGAGGATGAAACATTGTGAGTGATAGAAAGTGTCTTCAGCAGCTGACGGAGGAGGAGGATGAAGCAAGGAGGGATTGGAAGGATTCCAGGTCATTCTGAAGTTTAGTTTGTTCCGTTTTCACTCAGCAGTACTAAGACCACTTCTGTAAGCTCGTAGGAAAGCTAGTCAGTCATTTAAATCTTTACAGGAAGATAGGTTAAATGAGCTAGCTTTCTAGTAAATATTGCATAAAATTTAAAGTAATTTAAAGATCAACTAAACTGAAAGAATCAATGTTGATAATGTGTTATTTATGACAATTAAAAATAATTTACAAAACATTTAATAAAACAAAATCAATACATAGCTTTTTTAAGCAATACCCAAAACTGCGTTTGTTAGTATAGAACGCTGTCAATTTCTATAACTTCACTGATATGGTAGGACCTGAGAAGTTTTACAGTGCGGGCAACAGCTGCAGGATTTTACACACAAATGAGTCAGTTCAATAGCATATAATACAAAGTTGTGTCTAAAATAGGTATTAGATAGTATTTGCATGATGTGCATTGTAATGTACACAGTAAATTATTAATGGACTAAATAACTATGTATGCAAGCACATTGTGCATTTTAGGAAATAGAGACTGCTTATCATGTGCATTTAGAGAAAATAGAAAAACTTGGTTGATGTCCTGTGCGTTTCGGAAAATCGAGGCAGATAAGTGGAAAATGTGATTGGACGAATTCATCAAATGGGGTCGCTTGTTAAGTTACCTGCACGGAGGATTCGGGAGTTTTGCTGTTTACTTCAGGCTAGTTCAGAGTTGGCAGACTTTTTCTTTGTGATTTTTGATGGATATTGCACGGATGGATGTTGCACAGATACCTCTTACTATGGAACTAGCAGCTACTTCTGCGAGTTGAACTTCCTCTGCATCAACAATCTGCCCTGGGACGGTGAACGGCAGCTAGCTTTAGGGTGAGGAGAAAGTGACATTGGATTCTGTTTACAGACTAGTAAACGCATTATTATTGATCTGTGTTATTGTCAGTCATGCTTAATTTTTACAGTCTATGTTGGAGTGCTAGATTGTATAGTTTGAAATGAGTGTTTCTAACGTGTTTAGCCCTTTCCCCTAGGTTGGATCGTTTGGTACTGTATTAGCTTGGTTTCATGACTCAATTTCAATTAATGTCCAGTGTCTCAGTTATGTTAAACGCTATAAAGCCTACACGTTAGGCATTATTTGTGCGTGTATGTGAATATGTACATGTTCTGTGTATGTGACAACAATGTTACATCCAGCCCTTTGGTTGGTAGACTTGCTAGCATTGCTGGATGACAGCTAAACTGTCCTCTGCCTGACTTGAGCGTTTCAGCGCCCTTTCCCTGCGGCAGATAGTGACGGCGGTGTTACTTTCCCTTGGTCTATCTGTCTGCCCTGTACTGTAGCCTGAAAAGTCAAACAATGATGAAATGTCCTCAGGTTTCAGTCTGTTGGACTTAACCCTCACCAGTGACACTGTTGTGTTGAAAGTACAGTTCTGTAAATTGTCTGTCGTTAAAAGATGCTCGCTACAGACACGAAGTTCAGGGGCTGTCGGAGGGCTAGCCAGTTTTAAGGCAGCTAGCCATGAATTGAGGGGCTGGTTTCCTTGTCAAAGGTAGCCTGTGGACATTTATTTTAACACCAGCTGCCTTAGCCCTATTCCGTTCATTACTGCAGCCAGAGGCAATGCAGTATAAACCCCCCATAGGCCTGTTTCCTCAGTCATGTCAGTTAGCCTCAGACTCATTACCTGCTATGGCTGAGTAGCTTACCATACCAGTGACGTAGCCGATTGTTGAAATCCAAAATGGCGGCGCCTATGTAACAAAAACAACACTTTCAACATACCAGTTTAACCCTTTTAACAAATTGAGCCATTTTAATCATTGTACCAATGAGAAGAAAAAAAATGTCTGTTATATCACCTTTACATAAAATTCCAGTTTAGTTCATCTTTAACAAAACGGAGATGTAGCCAATAATAGAGGGTCGTAGTTTTTTTAAGCTACACTGCTTATACAATGGCTAAAAATATTTCTATAAGCATTTCAGACATGCTATTTGGTAACACACTACCTAAAATCTTTAGGACATTATTGATCTGGGGCATCAGGTGGCTCAGTGGTTAGGAAGTCAGATTTGTAGTTGGAAGTTTGCCGGTTCAATTCCCGACTCCAAATGTCAAAATGTTGTTGTGTCCTTGGGCAAGACACTAAACCCTAAGTTCTCCAGGACAATGTCCCTGTAATTATTGTAAGTCACTCTGGATAACAATGTTGGTCAAATGTAAAAATCACAAAGCAGAGGTTGTCATGATGACACTGTAAAAGGAAATTTATTTCAAACTGCTGCTGGGTATATCGGTAATAGGTTCAATGCTATGCATCTGTTGGGATCATAAGGGATGGGATGGAAACTGTGACGTTCCAAATAGAGATATGTATATATGATATGTATATATGATATGTATATATCTCACCCTCTTGGAGGACACCTACAAATTCAAAGGTGTACTGAACATATGAAAAGTAACACTTGTCCAAGTTAACAATTTGTTTTCTTTTGTGGCACAATGTGTTTTACTACTGCGTGTTTAAAGCAGGTAGTTGACGTGAAAAAGAATACAGGACTAAACTCCTATAGCTAAGTAGGCTCATTGATGTGTGTGTCACAGCCCTCCATAAAAAGAAAAAAAATTGCAGTAAGCATTTTTATTATTATTATTATTATTTTATCTGTGCATAGCCATTCCTTTTTTGCCACACTGGTTTTAAATCCAGCAACATGTCTGCCACTCAGTGTGCTGTGAGACCAGGTGTGTGGATGAGTACCAAATTTTACAAACTAAGATGAGAATAATGACAGAGAATTAATTTTGAGAATTAAGTTCATATGCTATTTTTTGGGATACCAGTCATGATTTTGTCACTTTCTTCAGTGCCCAGGGAAAAGTAGCATATATTTAATGTATCTGTGTTATAAGGTTTCGCGGGAAGTTCTCGAGAATTTCCTAGTAATAAATGAACTACCTCAAAAAATATCACACATCAATACATATTATCTGACATTGTAATCATTTAAAAATGTGGTACTGGAATGGGTACATACTGTAACTGAAAAATTTGAAATGTTACCCATTAATAAAACTGACTTGTTGAGAAAGGTCTTTTATTTTTGATTGAAGTGTACAACTGATCCTATAACCCCGACCCCTCAGTGCCAGCCTGCTGACGGATAGCTCTCTGGACTGTGACTCGGAGGAGACGACTGAGATCCAACAATCGCTGTTGTCTTTGGCAGAAGGACCTTGTTGCCCTGAGGAAGGTGAGGTCCTTACCACCTCTCCTTCTGTTCACTCCTTTATGGAGGAATGCTGATAAAGTGGGACTGAAGATTGAGCTCCACATTTCTAGAATTCGTTTGAATGTACAATAATTGAATACCGTAGTGCAGACCTATTTTACAGCATATTTATGTTGGACATATTACAGTATTTTTGTTCAGTTTTTCCCATAATCATCTCCTGTAGAAGCAGAGGTGCTCTTTGTGCTGTTGCCTGTGACACTCCACTAAGATGACTCTGTTTAATTTTGTTTACCCTAATCTCACACATGCTTTGTTGGCCAGGCCGTGTTGTGCAGAAGCAGGCGGTGGCACCAGCTATGAGCAGTGACAGTGAGATAGACTGTGACACGGAGAACGAGGACGAGGCGGTGGCCCTGGAGGCTGGAGAATGTTGCTACGATGCCCGGGCACTGCCTTGCTCAGGTCAGTGTTGTTGCTTACTACACAAACGTGCGCACAAACCTAACCCCTTTACACAAATTTCTAAACAGTGGAAGAATAAACATTTTGTTTCTCTCAGCAGATTCTACACTTAAAGGAATAGTTCAGGATTTACAAACACTGCCCTATATTATTTATCTAAAGACTGTTTAGAAATAAATCGGTACACACATTGGCATGTAGATGTTGTCAAAATTGTGTCGTTAGCTGTTGCTAAATCATTTTGTTTACCAGGGAACTGTATTTTGAATGCACAAGCTTCAGCTTCCCTATGAACCACACTAAGATTTTTTCGGGAAAGTTCGCAAATTCACTGCTGGTTTTTGATGGCGGTAGATTTCCAGTCATGATATCAATGAGCCATGGCCTCGATTAGGTAACTGTGCCGGGGGGGCTGCTCCCATCTCATTGGCCCTCTGACCGTACACACTGGCATGTGCAAACTTGTGGGAAAGTAGTTAATGATTTTTGACCCTACATGTATGAACCTGAGAGCCTCTGAGTCAGACTGTGAAGGTATGAGGTAAAAACAGTGCATCAGTTCAGAGCCTAGCAGGACATGGGGGCAACAACACTGAGGGGACCTTATTACTTCACTTTTAAGAAGGAATGTACAGTTGAATTGCTGCAGTATTAGTGAAGCTTATTCATCGTCACTGATGAAACCTTGTATCTGTTGTCATTGCAGGGAAGAGGATCAGTGCATGAAAAACTACTGCTTTTGTGTTCTCGCTTCATTCTCACTTCATATCCCGTCTTAATTTATTATTTTTATTATGTTTTAATTTCCCCATTTTCTTCCCCACAATTCCCACTAACCCTGCCTTGTCGGCAGCTCCGCAACTCCTTGTACAGATCTGTGGGATGGCGAAGGGCGCGGACATGATGATTCATCCAACCACATGTCGCCCAGACGCCGATTATATTCGCACTGTTCACCCAACACAGAAGACAGTAGGATCATGCACGGGATGTTTAAATTCACAATCTATACTTCCGCAATTGAACTTACAGGCACCTGATCTGGACACAAGGAGTCGCTGGAGAGCGACATGGCAGGATAGATAATCTGATTTATCTAACCCAAATCCCAGCCAGCACTATGCCAATTTCACTGCCTCATGCAAGAGGTCTAGGGAAAGTCAGAGATCCCATTTCCCCTTGTAATGAAACTCAGCTCTGATCATGTCTGGCTAGCCCACAAACAACAACCCCATGAATTAACATGTTATTTAGTGTTTTGGCGAATGTTAGCA
Organism: Umbra pygmaea; assembly: GCA_016801145.1. NCBI lineage: Eukaryota > Metazoa > Chordata > Actinopteri > Esociformes > Umbridae > Umbra > Umbra pygmaea. The sequence goes on from JACXGM010004880.1 coordinate 18,989, forward strand.
TCACAGAGTAATGATCTGGCTGTCTGTAGTTAGATCACTAAAGGGGCTACTTTACAGTTCAGGTACCTGCAAAGACATGCTCAGACAGCACTCAGGTGCCGGAGAAATTAGCAACGAACACCCAGATTCTCGTTGCAATTCTACCAGAGGTTATTTGCCAGAAGTAGTTGCTTAAATAAGCTATGTATTTAAATGTTTGTTTTTCTATTGTTCCAGGAGACCAGTTAATCTCTGATGACCTGAGCTTCACCACAGGAGAGAACACTGAGAGGTGACTTCCCTCTTGTAGAAACAGTGACATCACCGTGTGGGAACCGGACAACAGTGTACATAATAGAAATGCACAGGATCTCTGTGTAGACACGTGCATGCACTCATTCTAGTCAATGGTAACTTTATGATACGTGAATGCTCACTAAGTACACACCTTGATAAGGACTGACTGCAAAATGTCTTAAGTGTTTGGTCACTTTTATTAATTGTTTCACTTACACTTAAATGTGCATTTGTCTAAGTATGATTTAGTATGGGGCAGAGAAATATATGTTCACAAGAGACATTCCTTTGGCTAGTTGTACATAATCTGAAATAGAAAGTTATCATAATGCTATGTAACTAACAAATAATGTCATGGCTGGTTTTTTGCAACGTCTACATATCTAATTTGGGCTATGGTTTGGTCATCTAAAGGGAAGTTGTATTTTGAGATAAAAGCACAGGGCACCTGCTACACAAAAGAACGCGGGCTTCTAAAGATCTCTGATTAAACGAGGTGCTATTGATCTGTTTGTGTGGAGGAAGACAGGCAGGCAGGCATCACACAGTGCTGTAATGAACACCATGCTGGTACAGTTTGAATGAACGCCTTGTAGAAAAAGCATTTAAAATGAACAGTAAGACAATGAGAAGAAATGCTTTTCCCTGCTGATCTTCTCAATGGAAACTACTGTATTATTACACCTCTGGTATGTTGTAGTTACGTTCCCCCAGTTACGAATTCAAAATATGAACCAGTTCTGCTCATCTGTAGGCATATATCAAGGGTGTATGACTGCTATGTCCTTTTCCGGACTGTGCAATTTGTATTGAGTGATTTCTTAGTAGGACAGCAGGTATGATTCAGGATAGTAGATTGTGACCAAATTGATAATTCACACAAAACTTTGTTTGTGGACAGTCTGGACTTTAAGTGTCTTGCTTTCTGTGCTTTGTGTGCAACAACTCCGATACTCTCATTGTCTTTGAAAAATTGGTCTATGCAATTTAATTCACAGATTTGTATGTTACTCTAATGTAGCCTGACTGTAGTTTTTCTTTTAACACAAATAAATTTTTAGATCTGTAGTAGGTAATGGCACTTTTGGAGATCAAAACACTCTAAATTCCATAATCTCTTAATCAAGGTCTATTTTTGATCAATAATACCGGGTAACAAAAATTCACTGGCATGCAGAAACGAAAAAAGATTAAACCATCCAGCACCCAAGTTCCCCACCCTGGTCTACATTATTTCATTTTTTTCCTGGGCAATATTGGACCAAGGCAATATTTGTAAAGGCATTTCTTTGGCTGAGGTGTGTATGTTCAGGCCAAATGCTTCCCAACAGTGCTGGGACGTGTCCTGCTCATATAGTGGCTTATTGGTCCCATTCATTTGAATATTCTTCATCAGAGGGTGCCATTTCTGTCTTGATATATAACTATGTTTTGTGACCATGTACCACTTATTTACACAGTACATCTTTATTACTTGCGACCTTTGAAAAACCTGACCCTACTAGCATCAAGGTGCACATCTTACTAGAACCTGTAGTTGTTATTTGTACGATGGAATGGAGGACAACTAACACTGCCAAAGATTTTGTCATTTAATTATACACTGAAGTACCCAACGTATTGTCGAAAAACCTGTCTATCCCTTGTGTGATGTTCCATGTTATACTATTGTGCATTGATTAATATGGAAATGTGCTCTAAATACCCAAGAGGAGAGCTGAGTGTTTTACACTGTACAACTTTGTTAGCTCTATGATTCCTGATGTTTAACCCACAGCTGCACAGCCCTACTTATGTTCCATCCTATGTGCCTAAAACCGCATGGCTTCAATGGACTTTGGAGGGAGGACAAGATGCTTACATCCTCCATTTGTGCCCTTGGAAGAGTGTTTGCATATATAAGTGGAGCTTCATCCTTTTATGGTCTAATTGTATTTCTATCACTGTTGCTCTCTGTTCAGTCCTACTGTCCACTATGCACATTTGTTACTACCCAGGTTTGATTTGTGTGCGAGCGTTCATGCGTGTGTGTGTGTGACTGTGAGGGGATGGGCTGGCTGAGTTAACGCTCTACAGAGTGTGATTATATGGTGTTGAGTGTGATGCTTTCCTTCATGGTGTCAGATATTTCTGTTTACATTGTCCCTGAATGCAGAGTGGGATATTTATTTGTTGAGTATTTTTCTTTTTATTATTATTTTTTGCAACTTCAATTGACATTAACAAATAAATGGTTTCTTTAAACTTAACACTTTGTGTATATGTTAAACCTAAATTCTTAAAATAGCTGCATTTGAAACAATGAAAATACTTTATTTTCAGATGAGTGGTAAATCTCAATTTAAATTTGTTATTTTCTGTAGCCGACGCCCTTAACAAGAGGGGGGGTGGTGAGGATGCCAGGGTCCCAGTTTAGTGAACCTAGATGTTGGGCTCATCAGTCATGTCCTGCCTTTATCCATCATCTCCCCATCAGTGGCCACCATGCCGTAAAGCAGAGCGTTATTCAGTCTGCTGCCCAGAGTCCCATAGACAATATCATAACTCAGTCACCTAATACAGGTCATACACACTGTTTAGTAGGTCAAACCACCCATTGTTATTCATTCACAACTGTGTCGTGTGAAGACTTTAAACTTTGATCAATTTCCCGTTTATAACTTCCGCACATACTTTGTGAAAAGCACACAGTATTGGGGTCCGCATGGCGTAGTTGGCCAAGTCGCTGCCTTGTGGGACCGTCTACGTCGTCATAGTCAGTGGTTCGAGCCTGACTGGCTTCTCCATCTTTGCCCGAAACCTCCAGCACGAGGCAGCGCAAATTGGTATAGTGCTGCCCGGGATTTAGGATAGATGAGTCCAATCATCTACATTGCCACATCACTCTCCAGCGACTCCTTGTGTGCAGATCAGGTGCCTGTAAATTAAATTGTGGAGGTATAGTCGATGTCAATCATCTCGCACATGATCTGACTAAAGGCTTCTGTGTTGGATGAGCAGTGTGAAAAGAATCGTCCGGCTTCACCATCCTTCACCATATTATGGGAATATATATATATATATATTTTAAAGCACACAGTATTAAATGAATTCTCCTTTACTCATTATCAGGGATGTAGCACAAGATCCTGGGCCCTATGAATAGGCAGTCCTGATGGGCCCCCATGATATATATATATATATAAAATGTATTCCAGGCATTTCAAGGGCCCTCTCTCCCCTTGGGCCCTGGTAATCAGTATTGGTTTTACCCCCAGTCCGACGCCCCTGCTCATTATAACTTGTTTCAAACTGTAGATGCATCGTGCAACCTAATGCGTGTGGTATTAGAAACCATCTTAGGGAAGCTTGTTGGCATGCTTACTGCTATTGTCAGAATCTTGATTTCAATGCATATCAGTTTTGTAATTTCAGTGGATTAGTCATTTGAATACACAAAGGTACTATGCCAAGATCTTGAGGCCAGTTATCATGCCGTTCATGTGACACCACTGCCTACATTTTTCCCCAATCCTTTCTTCTTTTGTCCTCACACTTGCCCAGATCCCTCGCACCATCAAAGCAGGCAGTGTGTGAGCTGTTCTTTACTGGATGCTGTCTGTTGACCCAACTCACAGCCTCCCGCAGGCAGACACCCCTGTTGTCTTGGTGATATGACACAGCTGAGAGACACGGGTAATCATTTTTTCTTGTTGTTGCTTACCAACGTAAAGACCTGTGCAATTTGATAGTTGGAATTGGAATTTACTCCCAAATTATATTCAACAAAAAATACTAAATAGTTTAAAAAAATCACTTAACAAATATTACCTTCAAAGAAACTAAAATATCTAATACAAATTCTTGCAGTGAGTCAGTTATGACTTTTTAACCTATTCCTAAATATAAAAGTATAGTAGATTCATTAGGAGTAGTGTCTCTCTTTGGTTTCTATTTGTGAGTTGTGTATGGTATGTAATGTGAGAACGTTTAATGTGTACCTGTTATGTTTAATGAAGTGGTTGTATATTGTGTTGTCACAAAATAGATTGCAGGGCACCAGGAAGAAGAGCTTTTATGCTAAAGCTAATGGTGATCTAAATAAAAACAAACAAACCCTCACTCACAAATCTATGTTTCCAGGACACTAAACTTAACTTTATCCTTAACCGCAATATCCTCACCTTGATGCCTAACCCCTAACACGCAACCCTAAATCTAACATGCAATGTCTACACCTGAAGGTTAGTCCAATTCTAGCAATACACCCACCAGTAAGTTTGAGCCTAAACCTAACCCGTAAGCCAGAAATTAACATTTTCCAGTGTTACTATGTTTTTGTGGACTGTGACACAAAACTGTATGATCAAATTCCATAGCTCTAATTACAAGTGATCAAATAAAACCCATCAGACAAAATACATTATAGATTTTCTCTAATCTTTATACATGATAATTGTCACCAGTTAAGATACACATATACTACAGGAAGAACACAGAAAATACAGACACTGAAAACTATTTACTGGTTTACCTAACCTGCAGGTTTGGGAAGAGCTGGTCATGGGTTTGTCTTCAGGGAAGCCTGATGGACTGAGTTTGAACCCGCCTGTGACAGGTGGCTGGCCAAGCAGACTCACTTTGATCGGTTTCTCTTCGGAACTAATTAAATGTCTGACAAATGCGCTGGTATAATTTTTTGCCTTTTTTATACCTGCTCTGATCTTATCCACATTCTGTTTCCATTCTAGCTGCTTAATTTCCTCAATATTACAGAAGGGTTAGAGCAGGGCTAGATTGATCTGTTTTGTATACTATTTATACTCAATGCTGCATGTTGTTTTTGAAGATTGCCTAGAATCCACTTAAGTATAAAAAGGTCCTTTTTATTTCAGATGCTCCAGCACAATCCTTATGAGAGCTGAGCATAGACTGTCCCTTACGATCGTAGAGGAGAAGTGAAGTATGCCCGTCAACATGGGCAAAGTTAAGGAGAGTAGCTGTACAGGCTTTAAGCTCTAGCCACCGTGCTCACTGAAGACAAACCCTCTGACAAAGCCTTTCCATGTGCGACTCATAAAGATTCATTATTGCTTACAGGAACAAAGCGTTTTGTGTATATGGACGCACAGTGCAGAGTCATAGAGAGCAATTGAGTGACAAAGGGGAGAGAGGAGAATAGACCTTCTGGTCTTTTACGAACACCAGTGTATCTTACTGGCATGGAGGAGGCAGTAGTGTGTGAGGGAGAACTAGGGGTTACACAGGTGTTCAAGTTGAGCTGGGAATCAATACTATTTGCTTGCATTTCCTGTTCATGGCTTTCTGATTCAGCATCTCATAAATGAATAGATTGTGAGGGGTCCATTTTGACATCAGTGGACGGTCCTTGAAGGGCGTTTTAATTCCCATGTTCCTTTGTCACTCAAGCACTGCTGACATACACAACTCTCCATTCAAATTCACGTGAACAGTACAGTGCTGGGGACTGTGAAGCTTGATATTGTGCCACTGTCTTGCTGACCTTACACTGGTGATTTAAATAGGCGACTGATAAGACAACATGCATACCCTCACTACGTAACACACACACATTCATACCTACATGTACATAATACAGATCTGACATTTTAATGTCACCCCCTTGTCACAAGAGGACATTAATGCCGCAGTACCAGCGTCACAATGGGCCACAACATTCCGCAGGAAACTGATGTCCTTAATTTGAATGCAAATTATATCACTTGGATCTGACTGAAAGACTCAACTGCCAATGCATAAAGAAAAAGAAAACTGCAGGTTTCTGTAGCATTGGTTTAAAATCAAGTTTCCATTTTTTTGACAGCAGCATAATTCTATTAAGATGCCAGATCTGTATCTGAATTTACTACAATTCCAATACGCAGTTGGTGCCCCAAGTGAGGAATGTTTAGGATCTGAAGATGTCTGCTTTTTTGCTCTCAAAAAGAATCAGAAAGCTCCAGAAAAGCAGGGATGTGGCTGGGGAGAAGGGTGGGGACACCCAGGGCATTTAATAACTACCTTTTATATATATTTGACTTTATAGCTGTCTCATCATTGGTAATGGCAAATCGTTTGGTCGAGAGTCAAAATGCAGAAGTTGCTTACAGGAACACAGAGATTCAAAAGCGTTTACATGTTTTTGCTTGGTAGGCAGTATGCTTATCCACATCCCCCTCCTGTGGACAGAATAATACAGTGGATAGCTCAAGTATACATGTACATTATATCCTCTCCTACCACCAACAAACGCCTCCAGAACATTGTGTCGAACAGTTGACCAGCATCCACAAACGCCTCCAGAACGCTGTGTCGAACAGTTGACCAGCATCCACAAACGCCTCCAGAACGCTGTGTCGAACAGTTGATCAGCATCCACAAACGCCTCCAGAATACTGTGTCGAACAGTTGACCAGCATCGACAAAAGCCTCCAGAACACTGCGTCGAACAGTTGACCAGCATCGACAAAAGCCTCCAGAACACTGCGTCGAACAGTAGACCAGCATCCACAATCGCCCCCAGAATACTGTGTCGAACAGTTGACCAGCATCGACAAAAGCCTCCAGAACACTGCGTCGAACAGTTGACCTGCATCCACAAATGGCTTCTTTGCATTCGACACCGGAGCACCGCTACTGCTTCAGTGCGATTGTGACACCTGCCAAGGTCATGGGAGGCTGTCATGTACAGTACGTTCTACATTCTGTTCTCTAGGGGTGCTTCATGATGAATGTCTAGATGGCCTTCAGTTCCTACTATGTTCCTTAGTCCATCGTAGCTTGGCCTTTTAGTGGAGCAGCTAGCAATGACCGTGGCAATGACGGTGACTAGGCTCTGACTGGTTGGCTCGGGGTCTTTCTCTGTGTGACTGTGGGACAGTGAGGAGGTTTAGTCACTCATACGTTATGTCCTTGTCTCCAGAGCATGGGACCTCAGTGGAATTTGGAAGGGCCAAAGAGGGTGTGGTTTAAAACAAAATATATAGAAATGTATGGAAATGGCACAATGTGTTAATAAGCATTAAAGGAAAATCAGGAATGGGACAAACAATTCCTTTTTTGAAGGGTGAAAATATACGGAAGGAGAAAATGTCTGTATTTGATGTTAAACTCTTGCCTGGGCCAGGACAGTGGAGGCACAAAGAGCTCGACTCAATCAAACCTGTACTGCAGTATCTACACAGGAGCCCTTTTACAATGGTCAAATTAACTCTGCTGTCTTGGGTACTGTATACTGTACATACCTACAACTACTACCTGGGCAACCCTCACACCTTTCACAATCAGAAGTGTGAAGGCACAGGCAGATTTATGTAAACAAAGACGCTGTGTAAACCTTGCAATGGCTGGTTTGAATGACTCACAGCCCTAGTCTTTGATAAATAGCATTTTCTAAATATTAACATTTTAAATGCTGATATTAAGTTTAATGTATTTGTCAAACCAAAGATGCATCTTATTGTTGTTAGTAAAATTTTTTGCGGCTTAATGGTTTAAGTGGCCCCTGTAAGCAATATTAAATACTTGGCTCCATATTGTTTCAGGAAGCTGTGGCTTGAATTTCCCATGACACGGTGAAGAACCATCTAATATCAAGTTTTAAACAAATGAAATTCTCCTTTAAGTGACAGACGTTGAAGGCACATGTTCTGCTGCTTTGTCTGAACTATCCTGGCCCAGTAAGTCTGGCAATGCCTGATACTGATGCACTTACTGTACACCCTGCCTGTTAGGAAGGACCTCTCAGCACTGAGGACACGTCTCCTGTTTAGTTACAGTACTTGTAAACGTTAACTCAATTTGACAAGCATGGCAAGGTCTGACTAATGTCTGCTCTTAGATGACGTCAGCCTAAAAATTGTAAATATAACTTCTTAATACGCTCCCCCTTCTAGATGTCATTATCCTCTATTGTACCACCCATCTGGAAGGCATATATATGCTGGATTTATTCAGGTAAGTGACCACTAATCTTATAATCCTGTATTAAGTATGGAGATTGAGTGGGAGGATGATGTGTTCCATTATGAATCGGTACAGTGTGTGTTTGCAATATGGGGCAGGACATCTGAATGGGGCTGTGTGGCTCTGGGACGGGGTTGGTCTAAGGTGGGTGTGGTGTCCTGGACTTGGAGCTGATTATAGATGGCTGTAGGGAAGCGGAGTAAGGGTGAGCCGGTGATGGTCACATCATCAAACTACTGGGGTGTGTGAGGTGGGGCAGTGCCACCCCGGGCCTCCTCTCAGGGCAGCGCTGGGGGTAGGGCACAATACGAGTGGAGAGCAGCAGGCCAGGGTGCTCCCTGGGGGCTCTTCCCCGGCGTCGGGACACCCACCTGGGGCTGACGTACTCCATCCTCCGGGTGCGCCTGCCTACGTGGCCAAACAGGGTGGCTGCCAGGAGCCATTGTCCATCTGAGCTGGGTTTCTGGGAGACGGGGAAGCAGGGTTTAGGAGGCCAAGGCAGCCCATGGCCCTCCGCATGCGTGACATTCTGGGAGAGGGCAAAGGAGGTCGTAGGCTGGGAGACGGCGGTAGGGAGCCTGATCCGACCCTCATCTCCCATTGTGGGCCCCAGCAGCCCCAGGCTGGTCCTGTCAGTCAAGGAGTCTGTGCGGTCTTCATAGCCCAGGTCAGCCGGAGCCGAGCACTGCTGCAGGAAACAGTGACCTTTCCCTCCGACGTCTGTGTTGCCCCCATCCTGGCAGCATGTCTCTCCCTGCCCTTCCTCCTCCACGTCCACCACACTCTCCTCTCCCTCCTCCTCCAGCCCCTCCTCCTCCTCCCCCGGCAGGGGCGCACGGAGGTCTCGGAGGAACACCACAATGACAGAGATGTTGTCACTGGAGCCGGCGTCCCGGGCTGAGGCCACCAGCTTGTGGGCCACCATGGTGCTGTCGCCATTGTTCTCTGTCAGGTGGTCGCTCACCACGCGCACCGCCTCATCAGGACTGACCGTGTCGTAGAAGCCATCGCAGGCTAGGATCAGGTAGTCCTCTGTGCCATCCAGTTGGACGATGTGGTTGTCGGCGTCTCCAGAGATGTAGGGCTTGTGCTCGTTGTCACCTGTCAGTGATCAAGACAGGAGAGATTAGCAATGAGGGAGACAATTCATATTTTTTTGTGTTTTCAACTGATTCTTCCATTTTATATTAATTGAAGGCGTTTTTTTATTATTTATATTGACACAACAGTAGGAAAGAGAGGCTAGGGAGACAGGTATGTAGGGGGGGACAGAGAGGAAAGGCACAGACAGTCGGTCAAGCCGGGCTCAAACCCCTGTTGCCAGGGGACATGCGTGCTTTAGAGGTTGGAGCTTGGACCGCAGCACCATTTCTCCCCAATATCTTTGTCACAAAGGGCTGATCAAAAACCTGGGACTAAGCCCACAAAGAGCTGACCACTACACTTGTTGGCCACTTGATTAGGTACACCTGCTTGCTCGCAAATATATACACCGCGTTACAAATTATTATGCAAATTATATTTTACACTGATTTTCCTAAATAGGTGATGCAAATGACAGTCAGTTTAATTTCCAAGTCACCAACCGTTAAGGTATACATTTCATTGAACAAACCACCCAAAGTAAAGTTTTTTCTTTATTATTATTTTGTTCCAAATGATTATGCACAACAGTTTCAAAACATTTTATAGGTTGTAAAGAACTGAAAATTATAATTTGTTGAATTTGCAGATTTAGGAGGTCATAGTATTTACTGAAATCAAAAGCTTTTTCAATCAAAAACATCTTGACAGGGCAAGTTACATGTTAACATAGGACCCCTTCTTTGATATCACCTTCACAATTCTTGCATCCATTGAACTTGTGACTTTATGGAGAGTTTCTGCTTGAATTCCTTTAAAGGATGCCAGAATAGCTTCCCAGAGCTGCTGTTTTGATGCAAACTGCCTCCCACCCTCATAGATCTTTTGCTTGAGGATGCTCCAAAGGTTCTGTATAGGGTTGAGGTCAGGGGAGGGTGGGGGCCCCACCATGAGTTTCTCTCCTTTTATGCCCATAGCAGCCAATGACACAGAGGTATGTTTTTGCAGCATGAGATGTACCATGGATGTTGTTAGGTGCAGTGGTTAGTCAAACTCTATATACTTTGCCGAGGTCATTTCCACACCTTCAGGGGCCCCTAAAGGGGCCTACCAGCTCTCTCCCCATGATTCCGGACCAAAATGTGACTCCGCCACCTCCTAGCTGACGTCGCAGCCTTATTGGGACATGGTGGCCATCCACTACTCCATCCATCTGGACTATCTAGAGTTACACAGCACTCATCAGTAAACAAGACTTTGAAAATTAGTCCCTTTCTGGGCCCACTGCAAACATTTCTGCTTGTGAGCATTGGTTTGGGGTGGCCGAATAGTAGGTTTATGCACCAGAAGGTTCAAATACCTGTTTGATGCTTTGTAATGGCATTTTAGCAGCTGCTCTCTTAATCCAATGAATTTGTCTGGCAGTAACCTTCCTCATTATGACTTTATCTGCATAAACCCGTCTGTGCTCTGAATCAGCCACAAATCTCTTCATAGTACGATGATCATATTTCAGTTTCGTGAAATATCGAATGTTTTCATACTTTGTCCAAGGCATTGCACTATTTTACGCTTTTCCGCAGCAGAGAGATCCTTTTCATTTCAGTGATCCAAAGAGAGACAGTACCATCCATGAGTTTGATTGAAAAACAAAATATTTCATGTTTATGACACTTAATTCCAATTTGCATAATAATTTGGAACACGGTGTACACTGCTTAAATAAAATGAAGAGAACACTCAAATCACAGATCGGGTCTCGATGAACGAAACATATATTAATGATCAAAATCTTTACTGCACATTGTGTAATTTGAAACAAAATGGCGTAGAGTGTTCCAACTTCTGTGAATTTCATCACAGCAACTCATAATGTGACTCAAGAGTGTGTATGACCCCCACGTGCCAGTGTTCACTCCCAACAACATCTGGGCATGCTGCTGATGATGAACCGGCCAGTGGTCTCCTCCCAGACCTGGATCAGGGCATCAGTGAGCTCCTGGACAGTCTGTAGCGCTTCTTGGCAGCATCAGATGCACCAATACATAACATCCCAGAGGTTCTCAGTTGGATTCAGGTCTAGGGAATGTGAGGGCTAGTCAATGGCACTAATGCCTTCATCCTCCAGGAACTGCCTACACACTATTGCCACAGGAAGCCGAGCATTGTCCTGCACCAGGAGATACCAAGGACACACTGCACCATCGTAAGGTCGGACGATAGGTCTGAGGATTTTATCCTGGTGCCTAACAGCAGTCAGGTTACCATTTGCTAGGACATGGAGGTCTGTGTGACCCTCCAAGAATATGCCTCTCCAGACCATCACTGACTCACTGCCACACCGGTCATGCTTGATGATGTTGCAGGCAGCATAGTGTTCACCACTGTGTCTCTCTGTTGCTGGGTTGATGCCATTCTATGGCCCTGTCCAGGTTTCCCAGTGTAATAGCCCGTCTCCTGGTATCTCCTTCATACTCTTGAGACTGTACTGGGACACAGCAAACCATCTTGGGATGGCACATGTGGATGTGCCATCCTGGAGGAGCTGGACTACCTGTGCAATCTGAATGGGCTGCAGGTAACGCCTTACGGTACCAGTAGTGACAAGGACACTAGAAAAACTGAAAAATACTCATTCAGGAATGATGAGGAGAGAGCAATTGTCTGTGACCACCATCTGTAAAAATAATTCCCTTTTTGGGGGTTGTGTTGCTGTTGCCTCAAGTGCACCTGTTGTAATTTTTATTTGCACCAAATCAGATTACATTGATTCACAATCGCTTAAGCTTCCTAACTGGACAGATTGATATCCCTGAAGTTTAATTGACTTAGTGTTATAATGTGAGTTTGTGTAATGAGCAAGAAAAGGTTAGTAAAAATGCATCTTTTGGTGAATTGGTGTAATGTCACAATGAAAATATTACAATGAAGGACATTTATTCAGAGAAAATGAAAGTCTGTCATTAGAAAAAATTATTCCTAACAAAACCTTGTGTGCCACGATTATAGGCACCAAACAGTTATGAAAAACATGTGTCTGAAGCATTATTTCCATTTTAGATAGAAAATTGTGCCTGTGGTATGCTAAACGCTACTGGAACTTTGACTGGAACCGAGTGCTATATGGTCCGATGAAACAAAAATCAAGCTTTTTTGTAACAAGCAGTGAAGGTGGGTTTGGCATAAAAGAAGGATGGTTATATCAAAAAGAACCTGACCTTCACTGTAAGTATGATGGAGGTTCCGTTGAGTTGTGGGCCTGGATTTCCTCCGAAGGCCATGGGAACCAGGACATTTTAAGTCTGAATCTGGCTGACTAAACTTACATCCAAATCAAAACAAAAATTGTTCACTGAACACAAAGTCAAGCTTCTGCCAGGGCCATCTCAGTCCCCTGACCTAAATCCTATTGAAAATATGTGGGCTGAGCTAAAGAGGAGAATGCATAAAGAGGACCAAGGACCCTGGATGATCTGGAAAGACTGCAAAGAGGAATGGTCTCAGATTCCTTGCTCTTTATTCTCCAACCTTATTAGATGTTACAGGAGAAGACTCAGTGCTGTTATTTTGGCAAAGGGAGGTTGTACAAAGTATTAAATGCAGGGATGTCAATAATCATGGCACACATGATTTTGTTAAAAATAATTATTTCTTGATGAAAATATTTTTTTTCTCAGAATAAATGTACTAAATGTCGTAGTCAATGACAAAATTCCAATCTAGCGTCTCCGGCAGAAAGAATGTTAACTGACTAAGTAATGTATTCATAAATATATTACAACTTTATTCATGTTATTTTTGGCGGTTCCCTGGAACTTAGAGCAACTAGAGGAGTCAAAGGCCATTGACGGGCGACAAAATGAAACGTCAAATTAAATTACAAATTTCTCTGTGTTTGAAGTTGGTGGAAACATTTGGGATAATGTAAATACACAACTAACAAATATATATAAGTAAAGAGACGTTTGCTTTTTTAATGCAAAGTATGTCTTTTGTTATTGTTTTGAAACTACATATTGTACCTTTAAAGGTTGGATGTTTGTAATCTTTGCATTGCAACATTATGCCAATTCACCAAAAGATGCATTTTTACTAAACCTTTTTTGCTCATTTTACTAGGGTTGCCCATAATCGTGGAACAGATTAATACACAAAATAGGAAATCACATGGCAGCAACTCAATATAATGCACGCAGACATGTTCGATCAAGAGCTTTAGCTGTCCGTTAATTAAATATTAGCATGAAGGAGGCAGGTGAACTATGCGACTGATGGTTTTAATTGTAGAATATCGCATAAACTACTTGAAGCCCTACTTTTTTTTATATGTTTATTTATAGATATTTCAGAAAGTAAATGAACAGGATATACACTACAATATATATATATATATATATGTATGTATATATATATATATATAGATAATATGAATATATATTTGTACAATTTTTTACCCCCCTCCCACCCTACAAATGACCACCCAGACCCAGCACCGTTCCACACCCTCCGCCCCACATTGAACACCCAGACAAACAATACGCAATCATACATAAAAACATACAAATGCATACATACAATAATAGTAAATTAGTCTTGGTGGGATAGTGACCTATGGATCATGGCAGATCTGAGGGAAGTATACTTAAACTATTAAAATATGAAATAAAATTCTGCCATTTATCTAAGAATTTTTTGTATGATCCCCTCACGGTATACTTAATCTTCTCAAGTTGTAAAAAAGACACAACATCACTTAGCCAACCAGAGCCTAAGTGGGTCTGACAAGATTTCCACTGGAGCAATATTCTGCGTCTGGCTAATAATGAGGTAAAAGCAATGATATCAGAGTTTTTATAGCTTAATGAAAGAGAGTCCCCTGGGATTCCGAACACTGCAATCAGAGGGTATGGATTCAAATCTATTTTAAGTACCTTGGATAGGGTATGAAATATGTAATTCCAGTAGTGGCTCAGTTTAGGGCACGAGAAAAACATGTGGTAGAGGTTACACGGGGAGGAATGACATCTGTCACACACATCATTCACCGTAGAGTACATTCTAGACAGTCTGGACTTAGAGTAATTAACTCTGTTGATCACCTTGAACTGAATAAGTCCAAGACGAGCGCAAGATGAAGTGGCGGTTACTCTGTCAGTTGCTCTATCCCAGAACTCTTTTGTAAGTTGAAGACCCATTTCGCGCTCCCAGGCAGATTTCGAATTGTTGGTGGAGTTTTCATCAAAGGACATAATCAGTAAATATATCTGAGAAATCAGTGATTCCTGAGTCAATAGTTTGTCCCATGGCTGGGTAGAGGGTAGGGAAGGAAAATATACAAATTTGGAAGAAACAAAATGTCTCATCTACAAATACTGAAAAAAATGGGATGGGAGCTAAGCATTTTTGGCAACCAAGTTTGGAAAACTAGTGAACTCAATTTTCAAGAAGATCATGGAATGTTTTAATACCATTTCCTTTCCATAGAGAGAAGGCGTTGTCAACAACTGATGGAGTTATCTATAGGACCCATGATGGATGTACGTGAAAACCCAAAATGACGTTGAAACGGGTCCCAGATCTAAAGTGTAGATAGTACTACTGGGTTGAGAGGGAGTTGTAGGGAGAGCGGAACACAGTAAGGCTGGCAAAGATGAGGAGGTGCAAGACAGACCTTCTAAATGGCACCAGGATGTGTCTGGAGTATGCAACCAGAATAATGGTTTCTGAAGGTTGGTGGCCCAATAATAATACAGGAAATTAGGAAGTGCAAGCCCACCACTAAATTTGCATCTCTGCAGTAAGGTCCTACTAACCCTGGGAACCTTTTCACCCCAGATGAAAGAGGTAACAGCCTGGTTAATTGCTTTGAAGAAAGACAAAGGTAAAAACAAAGGAATACAGTGAAAGAGATAGATAAATTTAGGCAAAATATGTATTTGACAGCATTGATCTTTACAATAAGAGACAGAGGTAAGTTGCCCCATTTCTTAAAATCAGCCTTCATCTGACTGAGAAGAGGGGAAAGATTAGCTGAGAAGAGAGATGGGAGTGAAGGAGTCACATTCACTCCTAGGTACTTGAAGCCAGAGTGATTGAGATGAAAAGGCAAATCTATCTGCTGGAGCTGTAATGCAGCTGGATTTATTAGGAAGCACTCGCTCTTTTGAAGATTTAGCTTATAACCAGAGAACAAACTAAAATTTTCCAAAATAGAGAGGATAGCTGGTAAGGACGTTGCAGGGTTATACACGTATATTAGCAAGTCATCTGCATATAATGAGAGTTTCTGTTCAATTCCTTCCCGTAGAATACCCTGGAAGCAGGGTGAGGCTCGCAAGGCCACTGAAAGGGGCTCGATAGCAATGGCAAAGAGTAAAGGAGAAAGAGCCCTGCCTCGTCCCGCGTTCCAGGGTAAAGTAGTCAGAGTGAGTGTCGTTGGTGCAGACACTAGCCTGTGGAGATGCATACAAAAGCCTAATCCACACACTACATTTGTTACCAAAACCAAACCTTTGAAGAACGGCAAATAAGTATTCCCATTCGATTCTATCAAAGGCATTCTCAGCTTCCAGTGAGATCACAAGTTCAGGAAGATTTGAAAACTGTTTCGAATAAATAATGTTAAACAAGGTCAGAATTTTGACGAATGACTGTCTGCCCTTGATGAAGCCTGTCTGTTCCTTTGAGATAATTGATGGAAGGGCCCCCTCCAGACGCTGAGCTATTAATTTAGCAAGTACCTTAACATCAACATTGGGAAGGCTAAGCGGCCTGTAGGAAGAACAGGCTGTGGGTTTCTTCCCTTTCTTAAGGTGTGCTATAGAAGCTTGTGTTAAGGTTGGTGAGAGCACACCACAATCCAATGACTCATTGTACATAGATAGGAGTAAAGGGGCCAGGTGTGAGTAAAATTTCTTAAAGAATTCCATAGAGAAACCATCTGGACCTGTAGCTTTGCCACTTTGCATATAATTTATAGACTCAACCAGCTCATCAAGCCTCAGAGGGGAATCAAGGTCATCTGCAGTATAAGAAGGAACAGTAGGGATTTCTAACGCATCCAAGAAATTAGTCATAATAGCAGTGTCCGGTGGGAACTCAGATGTATAAAGTAAAGAATAAAATGACTTGAATGTGTAGTTTATCCCCTCTGGATCGGAAATCAAACATTTAAAAGAATCATCAATTTGAGGAATTAAACGGAAAGCAGCACGTCGTTTTAATTGATGTGCAAGCAGGCGGCTCGCCTTGTCACCTTGTTCATAGTATGAGGCCCGTGAGTGTAAGAGTAAACGCTCTGCATCGTTGGTAGCTAAAAGGTTAAATTCTGAATGCAAGATTAAACGGTGTTTGTATAGCTATGGGGAAGGTGTCAATGCATATTTATGGTACAGATCAAGAATATCTTTAGAGAGTTCCTCCAATCTGGCCCCACTTGAAGCCCTACTTGACAGTGACACCAGTTTATTCCAATGAACTGCAGAGTCTCCAAATGTAAATAGAGTTGGCACCAACCAACATCCATAAGAGAGTGATTCTATGGAGTCAACTAAGACCAACATCCATCAGAGAGTGATGCTTTGGAGTCAGCTAAGACCAACATCCATCAGAGAGTGATGCTATGGACACAGCTAAGACCAACATCCATAAGGAAGGTTTTCTGGTTGAGTCCCGGCTGCGAAGATTTCAGGCTGTGCTGGGGGCCAAAGTGGTCCCAATGGATCCTACATTGGATACACCAAATAAAGCAATCACTGACTGTAGGTAATATGATCCTAAATAAAAAATCTTATTTTTAATTCAATAAACTACAAATTGATTTTTTATCTCAAATTGGTGTACCTGCAATTTCTTATGTTTTTAGGATTGGGGTCTAATATTAGTTGTATTGGCAGTGATACTAACTGCAATAGTGATGATGGTAGTAGTAATACTTTAGTTGTAATAGGGTTTTCTTTGGTTATGTGTTATGTGTAGCTAGTGACCTATTTCGGTGGGGTATCTAGGTGTCTTAATGATCAATGATTAATAAAATAAATATTTTAAAAACTAGCATGGTTCAGATACTGACAATGGTTGAAAAATGCTTTATTGCAAAACATGAAAGCAATTCTGCATTAGATTTTAGACTGGCGGCTAATGTGAATTTGTGAATTTTCAAGATACTCGTACGAATTAACATAGTCTAACTCAAGTAGGTTTAGGTGACTGCGGTACAGGCTTTATTGTACTACTGAAACGCTGCTCCATATACAAACCCAATACGCTGCTCCATATAGAAACCAAATACACTGCTCCATATACAAACCAAATACGCTGCTCCATATACAAACCAAATACGGTGCTCCATATCAAAACCTAATATAGTGCTCCATATACAAACCAAATACGGTGCTCCATATACAAACCAAATACACTGCTCCATATACAAACCAAATACGCTGCTCCATATACAAACCAAATATGGTGCTCCATATACAAACCAAATACGGTGCTCCATATACAAACCAAATAC
>JACXGM010004881.1:0-30572 GCA_016801145.1 Umbra pygmaea
TGCCTAGCATTTTCTGCTCAAATTTCAGCAATGAAAGACATTACATTTGACTAGACATTTGAACATTTAAGTTGATTCACTCATGTAAAGACTAATAAAAATGTGTTGCTGCAACATACAGCTTCATAGTCATATTTTGTAATTATCTCGCGGGGAGCATGTATGGAATGGTTCAGCGGTAGTGTCGCTGCCTAACGATTGGTAGGTTGCTGGTTCGAATCCTTCTGTCTGTTATTTTTTTAATAATAATTATAGACATGTATAGACGTAAGCCATATTATTTTATTTCCTTTTACAGAGAGAAATCAACTGAAACCCATGTCTCTTCTACATGTATGACTCTGTGATATAGTGCTTAACTGCAATGTAATTACAAATACCAGAAAATTGCTTTAATGCCAGCTCGGCCATATGTATAGTAGAAATATAATACAGATTACTATGGAAAAGAACATTGTTCTTTTCGTTTTTTATCATGACTGTGGTGAGGGTGGTGAGAGGGAGACCCAAAAACAGAGCCTTGTAGCTGGTTCTGGTTCTTTTTATTTAGATTCCATCAGGTAAACGGACACGTAATGTTAGTTGCAGGGCACATCGTGAAGTGAGGGCACGATTTTTCCCCTTCACCTGTAAAAGTTGGACAGGTCAGCACTCCTGTCTGTTCTCCGAATGAATCCTACTCTAATCATCCATTCCACAAATACAATTGGGCATTTAATTTATATGCCAGGCATGCAATATAGTTTATTTATAGGAAAATATATTTATTCCTGTAAAAAAAATGCCTCTGCCTCTCTTTTTGCTATCTGGATATTAGGAGAATGTAGCATGTCAACATAGTTTGTGTTAAGGAATAGATCCTCAAACAGTGAGTAGGTAGCCTACTGTGAGTTTATATGACCGCGCATCAGTTTCATTACGTCCAGTTGCATGCGGGGAGGGCAGGGATGGTTAGCTACTTAACGATAACGACTTAGCCGTTTAGAAAAGCGAATGTACATTATCCAGGGAAAATAACGATGTATGTTTTTATATGAAAATATGGAATCATTTCTAGGGGGTGATAAAGGGGGTGCTAGGCTTATTCTTGGGGGTGCTTTAGCCCCATCTCGCCCCGGCCTGTCGCCGCCACTGACAATATGAGTCGCTCCCGAATAGCCTTAGAATTATTAACCAGACAACGTGACCCCACACGACAATGATCAATACCCGACAGCTCTCTCCAGATAAGCAGCCCTTTTATACTATAACACACCTTTCTAAACGCACACAGCTGATATTTAATATATTTCATTAAACAGATCTACTATACACTGGTTCAAACTCACAGAAACCATTATAGGAACTGCTTCACTGGAGGGGCTGTCAAAAGCCCAATAAAGGGACAGTTACACATATTTAAGACAACACAAAACATCATGCAAAGCATTGAATAACTAAACCTAAAAAGACCATAAACCAAATGAAACAAACACATACATGAGTCCATAGCTCTGTCCATGTCCACCCCTGCCATGTGCATTGTTGATTTCTACTGGAGTACTGAAAGTGTTTAAACATGTTTATACATCTTTGTTCATAAAAACGTGACTATACATACAACAATCTGACACAATGTTTTCTACTGTAATGGTGGGGCAAGCCTAGGCCCAGCTCCTCTCACAGCGGCAGTCAGCAAGGGCACCAATGATTCGTAGGGGTGCAAATTTGCAAGCAGCCAAAAACTAAAAACTCAGTGCTTGCTGCATGGATCGTTGCCAGCGCCCTGAAATAAATATATTCAGCACCCCCTCTCTCCCTTTCTCACAATTTGCACACTATACAGCACCTGATTTGTATTGGGGGATGGCAGTCTGTCAGCTGACAGCTTGTCGGCAAACAGAAATATGCCATATAGAAAAAGAAAGAAAGGATGAAGAGGAAAAAAAATGTACTTTGTGTGCTGATTCACTGTTCAAATATTAGAATTATTTTACTGAGTTGTGGTTGTTTCACCTAGTTTCTCTTAGATATAGATAGGCTACTCTAAGGATAGGAGCATCTGCAAAATGACAAAAATGGAAATGTTTAGGCTTGTTAATGAAATAGCAACTCTTTTTCTTCTAACTTAGCTAAAAACATGTTAAAAGTAGTTGGTGTGTAGTAGTAGCTCTAGCAGTATTGCCACTGTATAAGTTTAGAAAGGTTGGCTTGCACAAGATGATCTGTGAATTTCTAGAAGCGATATAATCTCCAACTTACAGTACTGACCCTTACTCTGTTGTAGATAAGAGCCTTCAAAGGTCCTTGAAGGTAAGAGAGGGGACATTTGGAAAAAAGGGAGAGCAGTAATCATTTCCATATTCTCCTCCTGTTTCTACTGTAGTCAGTGGGCATCTCAGTGGCCAGTGCCTTGAAGCACAAAGTTCAGAGGAGATCATGAGCCTGATAAGAAGAGGAACAATCTATTATATTAGGGGTCTTTTCCCACTACATTTATCCCAACTAGACCACCTTGCTCTGTACTAGCGAGGCTTTTGTTCCCTGAGACTCAAAATGATTACGAGCAAAAGTGCATACTTTTACTGATTAGCTTAAAGGCCTATCAATCCAGGTTTGGGGCAAAGCCGAGTATTGTTTTGTACTGGGTGTGCTTTGATGAATTTGGAAACTGTGCTATTTTATGTGCCTTTTACCTCTTTTTAATAGTTGGGTCTGTGTTTGTTTGCCATAGGTTTTTTATACTGACTATCCAAAGGTCTGGCAATGACATGATAGGCAGCATATCTGCAATAATCCATTTTCCTGTCAATGTCAGATCTGCAAACATCTGCATACAGCAAATATACTCACATGCTGTATTTTGCTTGTTTCCCCCATGTCATCAAAAGCCCTAGTGTTCAAATGTTTTTTTGCATGTCACACTTCAAGCCCAATACCAGGGGTTAGAAATGTGCTTTTATTAAAACACATTATTATAAGGTGAACTTGGTTTTATGTTAGATTATATGGGTAGCTACCTTTCTCTGTAAACACAGCATTTTTGTGTTACTGCAGTCCACACATTGTATTTCTGTGTTACTGCAGTCCATACATTGTATTTCTGTGTTACTGCAGTCCATACATTGTATTTTTGTGTTACTGCAGTCCACACATTGTATTTTTGTGTTACTGCAGTCCACACATTGTATTTCTGTGTTACTGCAGTCCATACATTGTATTTCTGTGTTACTGCAGTCCATACATTGTATTTTTGTGTTACTGCCGTCCACACATTGTATTTTTGGGGTGACTATTCATAAAGTTCAGTAGGTTAATAATCCAATCTATTGATTTCCCAAGATCTTGTCAACATGTATTCAAAAATTGTTTTTAGAGACGAAAAATAGGTTGCTGGAAATTTTATTGTCATTACTTATTATTTATATTTACAAGTTTTCTCCTCTCCCAAATTGGTCATATTCAATTCCCCCTAACCTGCTTCAAATCCTCAGCAGTTTCATGGTGGTGGAAGGCTCATGTTATTCTTTCAAGCACATATTGCCAAGCCGTTCGATTCTTCTGAAACTACTTATTTAACACAGAAGTATTTAGCCTTTAGTACTATGTGTGGAAGTATTACACATTCACCAACTATACTTTGAACTCTATACGAGTGAATTCACAGATGCCCAATCTGCACACAAGGTGTTGCTGGAGAGTGAATTGGAAAGGTATGTTAGTCTGACATTTTTACTCCCTTATCCCCGGGGAGGGCTGTACCAATTTGCGCCACCGTTTGCTGGGGCTCCAGGTAGTGTTGAAAATTATGTGACTAGGATTGAACCCCTGGCCACCGTTACATGGCTGTCCTGAAAAGTAGCGCCTTAGACCCACTACACCACATGGAACCTCAAATAAAATGTTTATTTAAAGTTTTAGTTTCCATAGAGAGGATGAGGAACGGTATATGCTCTGGTTTTTGGCTACATGTTGACAAAATATTTGCCAATCACTAGAAAGGGGTCTATTGACCAAATTAGCATTTATGAGTAGTCACACAAGGCTAGTACAATATGTTCTATGTATTTTTTATTCATGTGCGGGGTAAATTTCATGTTGATTTAAAAAAATATGTTTTTACAAATGTTTTTATTGATCACAGGAACAACACAGGGACAATATAATACAGTTTTTTAACCATAATATGCAATACTTGCTAGTTAGATACTGTTACATTTCGATCTTGCTATGCAAGTATTGTTTATATTTTCTATCAATTAAGTAGATTTTTTCAAACTGTGGATCCAATATTGTAGTTCCTAACATTAACTAGTCCTAAAACATAGTTTTTGTTTTTTTGTTTTGAGAAAAGTTACATAGTGCAGGTTTTGTGTTAACTTTAGAGTTAATGAGTGGAGTAACTTTAGAGTTAATGAGTGGAGTAACTTTAGAGTTAATGAGCGGAGTAACTTTAGAGTTAATGAGTGGAGTAACTTTAGAGTTAATGAGTGGAGTAACTTTAGAGTTAATGAGTGGAGTAACTTTAGAGTTAATGAGTGGAGTAACTTTAGAGTTAATGAGTGGAGTAACTTTAGAGTTAATGAGTGGAGTAACAGATCAAGTCATTTGAGATACACAATGGGCACAGTCAGAGTGGTTCTGGTTAATTTGTCTTTTATATTATATTTTAATTCCAGTTTGGCACCCTTAACATGACAAAATTGGCTGACTGATTTTGAACACTCACAATTATGCAGTAAAACACATTTGTTAGTAACAGCTAGGCTTCAGGTTGTTTTTGGTCAAGTGGAAAGAAGTCTTTCAGAAAGTAGTAACTCCATCTGCCTCATGCAGATGTACAAGTAACATTATTAGTCTAAATAAGAGCCTAAGCGTTAGCTATAATGTAGATAAATGCGCAGATGAAGTGCTTTGAAAAATCATTGTCTGAAAGGGACCTGTCTATCAATGACTTAAAAGTAGATGCAGCTGTTTTCCATTTCTAGCACACAAGGTGATTACAAAGCAATTCAGAGACATTTCTGTCTCACTCATGCATCTGTGGAGACATCTGAAGACATGTAAAGGACTATATTGGATTAAATAGATTAGCCATATCAATGCTAACACTGATAGTATTGCTGAACTGTTTACTTCTAAATGTTACCTCCATGACTACGTAGAGACTAATGAAGTCGTTAAATCTCACTATGGTTCACTGTTGCTTAGGTCATACAATGGAGGATCTTCGTAAACAATTTCTTTGCCTTGAAATTGGAAAAAGCTTTGTAAGCTTGCTTCTGGCTAAGTGAGATCAATGCATCTAAGTGGAAGCTGAGGAAATATAAGGCTGCCTTTAATTTCATTGAGGATGTGACTTCAGAGACCAACCCATAGGACGCCATGTTGAGCCACTTATCCCCTAGAGAACATCAAGAACTACAGACTGTTGGGGGGAACCTAATGTTCGCGCTGATAGGAAAATTAGCGCTGATTCACTCAGATTTTTCCTCGGAACCAAATTTACAAGTGGTATGTGTGTTTGTGTATATTTATGTGCGTAGTTGTGCATGACTGTGTGCATGTGAAAGACTGAGAAAATATTAAGTCTGGTCATCTTGACATGCTTGTCTGTTTGTCAAGTCTTATCTGTGCAAAGAGTCTTAAAATATCTTCTGGATGTGCCACCATTACAAGGCCTTCTTAATCTCTTCCATGTCCACCTTTAAAGTACGACATCTTTGGCCCAAATCTGCCTTCAATTAATTCCCAGGTAGGCTCTTGTGGTGTCCCTATAAGTGAAGACGTTGCAAGGTTGTTGTCATCTGTGTTGCCTTTTCAGAATGAAGGAGGATGCTGACCAACAGTGCCTGAGATTACACTATGAGCTCACAGCCACTGATCTGAAAGGTCACACTGATTCTTTGATGTGGTGGTGAAGCACCAGGTGTTTTTAGCATAGTTTTGGTAAAACAGTTAAATACAATTGAACTCTAAGGGCAGACCATCCATGACATCGATATTTTGGTTAATCAGTTCTTGAGGTTATACAGTGTTTACTATACATGCATATTGTTTACACTGAAATTAAACATGCTTATATTATTTATTTTGGTAGGCAATGCCAGTGAATTAGTCATTTTTAAGTTCTCTTCTGCAAGAAATTGCTAATAATTAATTTTGTTTTGCCCTAGTCTGATAGAAAGTTTGTTGGTAACAGTAAAGCATATAAGATATTTATAATTTATAAATGCTTTAATAAACAATATGGCTCGAAATAACATTATTTTAATGTCCTGGGCTATGGGCTATGTAAAATGTTTTCATTGTTTATTCAGGTCTATTCTATATTTATTACCAACAGTAATCTAGCTGTTCACTATTCACAATGTAAGTATTCACTATTCACTATGTAAGTGTTCACTATTCACTATGTAAGTGTTCACTATTCACTATGTAAGTGTTCACTATTCACTATGTAAGTGTTCACTATTCACTATGTAAGTATTCACTATTCACTATGTAAGTGTTCACTATTCACTATGTAAGTGTTCACTATTCACTATGTAAGTGTTCACTATTCACTATGTAAGTATTCACTATTCACTATGTAAGTGTTCACTATTCACTATGTAAGTATTCACTACTCACTATGTAAGTGTTCACTATTCACTATGTAAGTGTTCACTATTCACTATGTAAGTGTTCACTATTCACTATGTAAGTGTTCACTATTCACTATGTAAGTGTTCACTATTCACTATGTAAGTGTTCACTATTCACTATGTAAGTGTTCACTATTCACTATGTAAGTGTTCACTATTCACTATGTAAGTGTTCACTATTCACTATGTAAGTATTCACTATTCACTATGTAAGTATTCACTATTCACTATGTAAGTATTCACTATTCACTATGTAAGTGTTCACTATTCACTATGTAAGTGTTTACTGTTTCATGTTCACTGTTTCAACTGGAATTGGATATTATTTTTGTTACACACTTTTCCGGAGACTCAGGCATCATTGATGGTGACCTTGGAGCAATTAGGGTGAACTGCCTTGCTCACGGGCAGCATGTCAGGCATTAAATCAAACAACCTTTAGGTTTCTGTCTCAACACAATAATTAACAGCTGGGGCGATCTGCCACCCACCGGCCTGAGGACTAGATGGAAATACACTGTTAACATAACCTGATGAGACACTTCACTAGGTTCAGCACTGGTTGTGTTGGACGCTTCCGAGGCCAGGATAGGGGCTGTCTTGTTGTAGCAGTCAGGCATGCCTTCCAAGCTCCACCCCTTTGCCTTCTTTTCTAAGAAGCTGACACCGAATGGAATTACGGCATTTGCGATCGTGAGCTGTTGGCTGTCGTCAAAGCCCTTATGGTGTGGAGGCATCTCGACGGTTCACTGTATCCTGGAGTACATCCTGGCAGTGAGGAGATTGAACATTCACAAGGCAAGGTGGTCACTGCTCCTTCATGGTACTTAGTGGTATGGGAACTGGATACAGAGGTCCAGCAGGCATTGTGCACAGATCCTGCTGTTGTGCTGTGTCTTGCTTGGTGCTAGTACCAGTTGGGGCCCACACCATCAATCCATTCGGAGGCCAATGGGCAGGTGGAGCGTGTGAACCAGAAAGTGGGTAGGTTCCTGTGGTCCTATTGCCAGGACCGGCCAGGGGAGTGGTTGGCATTCCTGCTCTAGGCTGAGTATGCCCAGAACTTGCTTCAGCAGTCCTCCCCGGACCTCACAACTTTCTATCGGGTTTTGGGGTTGTAGCTGTCCCTGGGTCCTTGGCATCTGAGTCAGACTAAGGCTCCCGTAGTGGATGAGTGGTTCTGAAAATTGTGGAATGCTGCCCACGTATGCCTCCACTGCGCCATGCACCGCCAAAAGGTGAGGTGCCGGTGTTCAAGCCTGGCAATAGTAATAATAATGGTCTGGCTCAACCCGGAACGTTCTCCTGAACCTGCCCTGCCAGATACTGTGTCCCCAGTTTGTTAGGCCCAATCAAGTCCTGAGGATAGTGAACAAGGTGACTTACCATTTGAACTGCCTGATTGTACAAAGATTAACCCCTTGCTTGATTTGTCTCTCCTCAAGCCGGTGGTGGCAGGCCCTCTCCATGAGACCGGGGTGCTGGAGATTCCCCCCCTCCAGCATCAGAGGATTCGATAAGATGTGGGGGGTGCTCCAGTACCTTGTGGATAGGGAGGGATACGGCCAAAATAGAAGTGTTCAACCCGGGACATCCTGAACCCTTGCTTACTATGTGCTTTCCATCTGCACCGGCCAGGCTGCCCAGCACCGCTCCTCCGTGGCCGACCCTGAGGTCAGGGGCGGCTTGCCACTGGAGCAGTGCATCGGGGTGTACTGTCACGTCTCCCTGTGTTGAGGTTACCCCTGCTGGCGTGCCGAACCTATGGAGGTCACTGGCTTTCTGACACCACTGCACCTTTACACCCCTCAACTGACTAGGCGGCACCTGTTCGTCATTCATGTCATTATTTTGTTTTAGTGATTAGTGTCTCACAATGGATTATTGTCTCTATGTCAGTAGTGTATGTTAAGATGTTTGTGCATTAGATGCTTCACCACTTGGCTTACATTGTCCACCTTGTTGGTGAATAATATGTTTTCTAGAGCTTACTGTTGCCCAGTATTTGCTATTGTGCCATTTAGACTTAGCGTATGCCTTTATCTGTAAACTAATGAGAATCGTGTGGCTCCTGTCCTTTACAAGATCTAATTACCCTCTTAGGAACCCTCCTTCACGATCAAATTGGTCTACATGTGAAGCTCAGTTGATTCAAACAAATACATACTAAATGCAGCCATGCGCATTGTCATTACACAAATGACAATCAGACGTTAATTTCAAGTGGTTGCTTCTGTGGAGGAAATCACAGATAAATCCAAAAATAATACTAATTCTATAATTAACATTTGCATTGTTACATGTCTGCTCGTAGACTATGGTCTGGTTTGCTTTCAGGATTGTAAAAAGGGTGAAAATGGAAACACTAAATAATGTGTTTTATTTTATCTCAAAAGAAAACTTCAATATTTATCTCAAAAGAAAATGTTGACTTTATTCTCAAAATACAATTATGTCTTTATGAAGTACTAAGGAAAATAAATAATCATCACTGAAAATATATTTTTGGGACGTGGCCCTAATACGCTTCCTTCCATACACAAGGAAAGGGGGAATTTCAATTAATGATTTTTGGGCAAACTATCCCTTTTCAGCAAAAATGTATGTTTGGGGAAAGCATACTATAGATGTTGCAGAACATTCTGGCGTAAATCTTTACAATTTATTTAAAAAAAATGTCCTTATTAAAAATGGACTTGCCTGTGCCAGATTTGGTGTAGGGGTCTAAGCTCCAGACTCTGATCTACACATGCTCCCTGGTCAACAGGGGTGTCTGTGCCCTTTCTCTTTGTCTCCCCCTACCTGTCTCCTTGGATTCTGCTTCCTCCTGTCCTGTCAATAACAATTAATAATACAAAAATAATAACTACCCCAAATAAAACCATCTGAAAGAATACATACCTTTACAGCCATGGTAAAGGGAAAATGTTGGTTTTAAGTGGGTTACATTCTAATTTTAACAAAACCTTAATCAGGTGAATTGTGTCATCACCAATCTACAAACAATTTCTTCTTTCAAAACAAACATCAAGTGGTATGAAGGTCACAACCTGGCTAAACTAACACTGTCAGGCCTGAAAACAGACTCACCAGCAAGCAGCTTTATAGCCATTGTGTAACTAAGCACAGCCTCCATTGTGACGTACAGCATTGTGTTGCAATCTCCTTCCATTCACACACAGTGTTTTGCATCTGTGTCCAGAGGTGCTGAGGTAACGGGTCTGAGGAAGGGTCCAAACATTAGATGTCTTTATCTTCGTCTGCCACACTGCCCACTCTCAACAATACAAATAACAAGGACCTCTCAAGCTGTCCACCAGTAGATTAGATCCGTTGTCTCCACCGATTCAATTTTTCTCCACATGATCAGGCAGAGGGCTATGATCACAGTCTGAGCTGGGCAAGATGGCTGCGTTAATGAGACCTGGCTAGTTGTTACATCAAAGAATAAGAACAAACATACAGTACTGGATCTATGAAAGGGGATTGAAGACTGTACTTTAACTCATATCTTCTTGTTATTGCTGATCTATTCTCTGAAGATAGGGGTTGCCCTGTTTATAGTTAATCAGGTCAGGGTTTGTTTTGAGGGTTTGTTTCATTACTTAGCTTACCAACTATCTGCATTTTCCAGTGTATTGTTCAAATTTCCGACACACTTTATTGTTACCCTTTATAACTCAACTATTTGTCTTCTTAAATTAAAAACAGCTTTCTACCCACAACATTTTCCTTGGAAGCCAATGGCCAATTCCATTAGAAGGCTGGTGCTAATCTCAAATGTGTTTAAAAAAAAGAAATTTTACTGGTTTCAATTAACGACAACATCGGACTTCACACCAAGGGGAACTTTTTGCTACAATTATTTTGCATGGGAGAAATTTAGATAAACTAACAAACACTCCATGTACTATAAATTATATTTGCCAAATATCAAGTCCTTAGGCTGTGGGCAACCTTAAACCACGTCATCAATGAACACTTCAACTGTCTTCCAAATGTGTTGGTAAAGGTCAAAGGTCATGTAATGATGCTATGCATGCAATGATACAGTTGCAGTGGGATACAAGTCCACTTCATATTGCTGTAACCAATTATGGACACTGGGACATTTTCTTAACCCCTCCATAAAAGACATAAATGAAAACCATGATTCATTATTTCATTAATGCCACTGTTCCCTATTAAAGTGTTAGAGAGAAATTGAAGGAGGCCTCCAAAGTTGGGCCATAGCTAACTGATAAAACCAAGATGGCTTTTCTGCATGAAAAACACCAACAACCACCTTCTCACTGCAGAATGCCTCCAGTCACAAGGCTGCAGCTAGATCCATCAAAGCTGCCATGATTAATATTTCTTACATATTATTTTATTCACTGTTGACAAGGAAATTTATGAAATAACCTGAGCTCTGATGGGATTGGGGTGTGTTCAGAAAACCTTGTGTTGCGAAGTTGAGGTTGAACAAAATAAGTTACTGTTCAGTTTGTAATTTCTACCAATAAAATAACACAAACACAAATGTGCACACATTAATTTACAATGGGACTTCATAGAGCATTCCTCAGAGATGCCCAAGAATATTATTACGTTACAATTTAATGAATCTTTCCTTTGAAAGATTACAAAATTAATTGACTTGAAAAACATTTTCAACCCAACTATCGTAATATTTTTTCAATGTCATTTATTTCCCTTTACAGACTCCATAAAATGACAACATCTTCCTAAATATTGATTACATTATTAATTTGGGGTATGAATATGAATCCCACTGTACCCCAGTAATTTACAGTAAATCTAGATGGCTGTCAGGTTTCCTTACACAACGATATGTGGAAGCGTTTGCTTGTTATGGTAACAGAGAGGGGAAAACAGCCATTTGATTTGGATCGGTTCACTTTGATTTTCAATGCAAAATGTCATTCACTTGCATGTAAATTGTAGGCAATGCCTTTCTGTGTTGAATTAGTGTACATACAATTAATCAGAAACTGTTTTCAAGGGAAAACAGAATCATCGGAAAACTTACAGAATGTTTAAAATATGAATTGTAGGTGTGTTTGTGGGGGGGTGGGCAAAGGGTTATGGGGTTCTAGGAAAGAACACTGTCGTTCAACAATAGACAGAGTGTGGTTTGCACAGTCACTCAGTGGAGGTGCGTGACACCAAAACTAGCAAAGGGGAGCTTTGGGAGTTAGGGACCACCTCAAGCCTCCAATGCCACCAGACCTGGGAAGAGAGAGAGAGAGGCACATTCTTCCACCCATTTTAGGAAAATTAATGGGGGGATGTTTAGCACTGCCAGTGGAACCCCCCACACACACAGACGCACACTTCCTTGCTTAGCCCATAACAAGCAAAGTCAGTAAATATTCAGCTTTCCTTTGGGGGCGTTGTTGGAGCCGTTGCTGGGGCCTGATGAAAGTAAGTAAGAGGGAAACCCCTAATGCTTTTAGGGTGGGAGTGCACCCTGAAGTTCCAGATTCACCACAGCAGAATATGAAGATAATGTAGATAGATTTGTAAGCTAACAATAGTTTGAAAGGCAACAGCTGTGCTAGAAAAAATACATTATCTAAAATGTTATTGAGAATGGCATGTAACATTTTCTCCCCAATAGAGACAATACACCAAATACACCGAAGATATGGGTAAGAATATGGAGGGCATAAATCTCAAAGAGTGAATGGAAGACCTTCAAGGTCCAAAGACTGAATAAATCCCCTATTCATGTGTATAGAAAAACATACAATATCCTCGAGACATTTGGAGTACCAGTCACAAGGCAGTAACCTGAGAAATGGTTGAATTTATTCTAATGTAATTTTGTCATCACCTTTGACCATTTACAGATTTACAGTATACATTTGTTAACCTCTAAAAGCCAAATATACATTATTTTTATTACAAAGATGGTGTCATCATCATACAGTACAAATCAAGTCTTATTGAGTTATTCTTAGTAAAGAGAAGCATGGCAAATATGGTATTTAAATCAAAATACACCTGGTTAGGATTTTTTTTAACCCTTCAAGATTGGTTTGTTTGATATCTGCCTGGCACTATGTTGATATTTTATCTTGTGATATTTTACAGTGAAGTGCTTTATATTTTTTGATTCATAAGACTCTTGGCTACAAGATGAATAACTGAAAACTAGCCTTTTGAGACAAAAAATACAAAAAACGAATGTTTACATTTTTAGTTTGTAATTGTAGAATGCATGTAAACCATGTTAAAAAACAACTCTGTATAATCCATATTGGCATGCCCCAGGTCTTGAGAATGAGTTTAACAGTGTTAGGTGGAGATGCAAATAGGTAAATGAAACATATGTACGATAGATATTTCCACTATTTCCGTTAGTTAGCTAGGCTAGTCGCCCCAAGCAGCCCACTGTAATGTCCAATGTTTGAGTCTGTTTGTGTCTTTGCTAAGTCCCCGTCTACCAGCGGCAATCAGAGTTCGAACCTCTGCTCTGGAATGCCGATCAGGAATGCCCCATCCTGGGCGGCTGAACTGCTACGAGCCGTGCCACTGTGCCAAACTACATTACCTTCTTGAGCTGGTGTTCGAGAAACGCTAGTTACAGCTCCTTGACTAAGTTAGGCCTAACAAAAACTAAACAGTTTAATCTAAATAATCTACTCTGACACACGGCTATGGCAAAAAACTGCCAGTATTATCGGTTAACGATAAAGACTCCTCAAACTAAATTAAACAAAAGAATTTTATCCTCTCCGTTCAGGTGTTACCCCCTCTACTGATGCATCAAAATGGATATCACATTCTACTGGCTAGAGAAAATGGAAATAAAAGAACAGGTGTTGACACATTTACAATATTTACATTATTCCCAGACTTTAAGCTGCCAACTTGTTGCTAATACAATTAGTACAAAAGAACAGGCTGCATACATTTACATTGAATTTAAATGTCTCCCCCAGTAGGATAACAGCGTTTGTTTCTGTGGATCTTCTCATATCTTTTGGTCAGCTGGCTGTACACCACGTTCCGAATTATTATGCAAATCGGAATTATGTGTCATAAACATTAAATATTTTGTGTTTCAATCAAACTCATGGATGGTATTGTGTCTCCAGGGTCTTTGGATCACTGAAATCAATCTCAGACCCCTATTATAATTAGTTTGCCAGGTGAGCCTAATTCAACGAAAACTACTTAAGTGGGGTGGAGGCGTTAAGCCAACAACCAAGATCGCAGTGTTTCCTTCAGAGTGAGGAAGATCTGTTATATAGTCAATAGACAAATGCAAACAAGGTCAACAGGAAGAGGCATTCATTTCACTGCAGGAAGGTGCTTTTCTCTGGGCACACGCCGAGCAGGAGGACATGTAACTCTTCATGTCCTTAGCTAAGTTTGGTCACCAGTACCTGCCGGCCAAGCAGCCGAGACAGGCACGTACTGGTGATCAGCAGGACATTTCTCTGGAATCTGATCCGTGAACAACCCCTGCACTATACAGGCTTCCGAAATATTGTCATCCACCGGCAACTCCTCTGTGTCATACTGGCGTTAAAGCGCATCAGCCTTCCTGTTCTTGCTGCCTGGAATGTAAGAAAGGGTGGAAGTGAACCTGGGTAGGAACAAGGACCACCTCGCCTGGCGAGAGGTCAGTCTCCATGCTGCCTGGATGTACTCCAGGTTTTGTGGTCAGTCCAAATGAAGAATGGATGTTTAGCCCCCTCAAACCGTAAGAGCCTTGACAATGGCTAACAGACTGACGATCGCCGACATCATAGTTTTGTTCAGTGGTTTCAGCTTCTTTGAGTAGAATGCACATGGGCAGAGCTTAGCCGGTCTACCTGACCACTGCGACAGCTCCACCCTGACCCTGCTCTCCAAAGCATCTACCTCCACCACAAACTGTATCGACGGGTCAGGGTGAGCCAACAAAGAAGTGGATGAGAACAGGACCTTTGGTGAGGTGAAAGCCCTGTCCGCCTCGGAGGTCCACTGCAACCTGGTCAGCCCCCACTTAAGCAGGGACGTGATCAGAGCTGCAACTTTGTCAAAACCATGAATGAACCTCCTATAATAACTAGCAAAACTTAGAAACCGTTGTACCTGTTTCAGCGTGGATGGGGTCGGAAAATGACGCACGGCACCAATGCGATCCACCTACGTCTCCACCCCAGTCGAGGAAATGTGATATCCCAGAAAGGAGAAAGATTGCTGGAAGAAAAGACACCCGGTGAACCAGAGATACATGTTGGTCATGTGTGACAGTGTACACCAAAATATCATCAATATGTCCTTAAAGTTCTTGTTCACAAAAGCTTGAAAGTCAGATGGAGCATTCATAAGACGATACGGCCAACTATTCATAATGGCCAGTCGTAGTGTTAAAAGCAATCTTATATTCTTCTCCTTCTTGGATACACACAAGATTGTAGTCACTTTTAAGATATAATTTTATAAAGAAGCGCATGCCATGCATAGTCTACACTACTAAGAAAATGAGGGGAAGCGGTTAGGTGTAAAGTATTGTGTTGTTGTTTAGGGCACGATAATCTATGCATGGACGCAGAATCCCGTCTTCTTTACAAAAAAGAAACAAGAAGATGCAGGTGAACAGGAGGGATGTATGTAATTCTGACACAGTGAATCCGTGACATACTGTTTCATAGCATCGGGCTCAGCATACAACAGGGAATACATATAACCCCTGGACAGGGGTGCCATAGACCAAACCCAGTTGGTCTATGGCATAATCTTAAGGCCAATGTGGGGGTAATTTAGATGCCTTTTGTTTTGAAAATACTTGTGACAGGTCCAAATACTCAATGAGAATGGGAGTGTCAGGGGCACTGTTCAGACTTTCTACCGTAGTGGCCCTCAGCGAAACCAGAATACACCTACCCAGGCACTCACAAGTCCACCCACCATTGGCCATAAGGGGCCAAGAAATTGTGTGATTATGTATTGACAACCAAGGAAGCCCTAACACTAACGTAAAAGGATATGTATGCACTCAGTATGAACGGGTAATGCAGTCATGGTGACAGAAATGGTAGTCTTTAGAATAAAAAAGCTGTCTAGAGCATGGACAGGAAGTGGCCTAGTGAGCGAGGTCATCAGGATAAGAGGTACTTCATCTAGTGTCCTATCCATAAAATTCCCAGCTGCCCTTGAATCTATGCCTTAAGGAAAGTAGAACTAGGACATTTTACAGAAAATTCCCTGAAATGAACACGGACCAAACTCTGCAGGAGTTTCACAGAAATATCTGCGACAGGCACACAGTGAGAGCTTGCTGTTAACTTGATCTAAGCCTTACTCAAACCCTTACCCTGAACTTAACCACTCAGAAACCTTGCTGTTAACTCAATGTAACAGGTATTACATTGTAATGTATTGTTTGGAAACATGGTGACAGTGACGAAAAAAAAGATTCCAGCATTGTGCTGGAATAGAAAACAAAACACATGCAAAGTGTTTGCCTGGATTTGAACTCACAATCTCTGGGATGTGAGTCGCATGTTTATATGCCTGTCCACCATCCCCATCCTGCTAACATGCAAAAACTACGCTTTACACTCTGCTACGTCATCATGCGATTACGTGAAACTGCCCCAGAGTTCCAGGTTAAGGGTCTGTGTTTATTTCACTAAATTTTTTGCCATTCCGTGAAACTGCCACGGATTTTGAAGTTAAGGGTCCGTGGGATGAGTACCTGTGAAATAGACTGGGGAGGAGGTGACTGTACCTGGGGTGGTGCATTTGTGCTCGCACTGCCGCTCCCTGGGCCCGCTGGACATCCTCCCATAAGATGCACCAGAAGTGCTCTATTAGGGCCCTTTCGTTCCATCCACAGCCTGCAGCCAATGTTTGAAAATTAAATTTACCCTGTACTATATTGAAAACATGATTAACACATGATGTGATGGTTTATTTTGTAAATAAAAAAAAAAATATATACACTCACAGGAAAATTACCATCCAAGCTGTTATCAGTGTGTGGTCCAAAACCTGCACATCTGTGAGGGCACCATTAATGCATAAATATATGTACACATTTTGGAGCAACATCTGCTGTCATAATGTTAAAAGAAATGTGTTTTCAATATACACTCACCTAAAGGATTATTAGGAACACCATACTAAAACTGTGTTTGACCCCCTTTCACCTTCAGAACTGCCTTAATTCTATGTGGCATTGATTCAACAAGGTGCTGAAAGCATTCTTTAGAAATGTTGGCCCATATTGATAGCATAGCATCTTGCAGTTGATGGAGATTTGTGGGATGCACATCCAGGGCACGATCTCCCGTTCTATCACATCCCAAAGATTCTCTATCTGGTGACTGTGGGGGCCATTTTAGTACAGTGAACTCATTATCATGTTCCAGAAACCAATTTGAAATGATTCGAGCTTTGTGACATGGTGCATTATCCCGCTGGAAGTAGCCGTAAGAGGATGGGTACATGGTGGCCATAAAGGGATGGACATGGTCAGAAACAATGCTCAGGTAGGCCGTGGCATTTAAACAATGCCCAATTGGCAGTAAGAGGCCTAAAGTGTGCCAAGAAAACATCCCCCAAACCATTACACCAACCACCAGCCTGCACAGTGGTAACAAGGCATGATGGATCCATGTTCTCATTCTATTTACGCCAAATTCTGACTCTACCATCTGAATGTCTCAACAGCAATCGAGACTCATCAGACCAGGCAACATTTTTCCAGTTTTCAACTGTCCAATTTTGGTGTGCTCTTGCAAATTGTAGCCTCTTTTTCTTATTTGTAGTGGAGATGAGTGGTACCTGGTGGGGTCTTCTGCTGTTGTAGCCCATCCGCCTCAAGTTTGTGCGTGTTGTGGCTTCACAAATGCTTTGCTGCATACCTTGGTTGTAACGAGTGGTTATTTCAGTCAAAGTTGCCCTTCTATCAGCTTGAAGCAGTTGGCCCATTCTCCTCTGACCTCTAGCATCAACAAGGCATTTCCCCCACAGGACTGCCGCATACTGGATGTTTTTCCATTTTCACACCATTCTTTGTAAACCCTAGAAATGGTTGTGCGTGAAAATCCCAGTAACTGAGCAGATTGTGAAATACTCAGACCGGCCCGTCTGGCACCAACAACCATGCCACGCTCAAAATTGCTTAAATCACCTTTCTTTCCCATTCTGACATTCAGTTTGAAGTTCAGGAGATTGTCTTGACCAGGACCACACCCCTTAATGCATTGAAGCAACTGCCATGTGATTGGTTGAGTAGATCATTGCATTAAGGTGAAATTGAACGGGTGTTCCTAATAATCCTTTAGGTGAGTGTATTACGGAGTTAATTTAATTTTCAAATGACTTTTTGTTTGTTTTTGAATTCTCCATACTGTCCCAACTATTTTGCAATTAGGGTTGTAGTTCAGGCAGAACACAAAGACGTTTTGAGTGAGGAAGTTGATAAAGCATATCTCCGACCTCCGTCAGTGTGTGAATGTGTGAATGAATGTGTGAATGTGTGGCTCTGTAAAGCGCTTTGGTGGCCATTGGTCAGAAAAAGCACTAGATAAATGCAGTCCATTTACCATTACCATGTCTGGTAAAAGATAATGAATTCATGAAATTATTACTGTTTATTTCTTTATACATCTATAAAAAATCAACCACCTAGATTTGAAGTTAAACATAGTATGGTATTTCTATGTCTTTGACAAGTAATGGCTAGAGCAGGGGTCACCAACCCTGGTCCTGGAGAGCTACAGTACCACCCTGTAGGTTTTCACTCCAACTGCACATAATGTAGCCTCATTCAGTTTATCAACCAGCTAATTATTAGAATCAGGTTTGCTAGATTAGAGTTGGAGTGAAAACAATCAGGACAGTAGCTCTCCAGGACCAGGTTTGGTGACCCCTGAGCTAGAAGTTCTCAAAGACACCCAGCATTTGCACTAAGATAATGGTTCATGCTACCTTTGACTTGCAAAAACATTGTAAAAAACTGCATATACTGTAGAATCATAAATATTGTGTCTACATGTCTTTTTGAATCAGGGCTAACTAGGATAACCACTTAGATTTCAAAAACCTAAACTATCACTTTAATATAATGATAAATGTACGTTTTAAACTCTTAGACTTTGTTGTCATGGTTTTAACAATAGGATGGTGGGCCTTACTAATTTAGCTGTAAAGGGGGAGCCTTTGGCTCTGTCCAGCATTGAAGGTGTAATTTTCCACTGGAATTCCTTAAGGCCTCTGTTTTCGGTGGTGTTTCCCAGTGATCCAGTAGTAATGCCGAAACACTTGTTTTGTTTTTGTTTGGGGATGCTGGAAAGAATGTGTAGCCGTGATAGACTGGTCTTTGATGATCCTTGCTACACAAGCAATCCCAGATGGTGCATTTGTTTTATGAACAACACTTTCCTCATTATGTTATGCTTTACTTCTTTGCCACAGAGATAACCGTGTTCTCCAAAGAGCAGAAAGAACTTTAGATTTGGCTGAACATGTACAGTATGTGCTCATTTAAGTCTCTCTGCATCGGAGTATCAAATACATGACTTAACGTTTGCAGTTGATATAGAAATTTGAAACACCTAATATCTAGTTTTGCTTATTGTTTTATATATTACATGTAAATATTAGATTTATCCCATTTGTCTTTAAAATACATCATCCCTTATCAAAACCATCAGTATGTTATGGCAATTACTCTGTATTTTTCTCTATGTTTTACCACATATTGCTTGGGTAAATCTGTTCACTTTTTCACTAGTTCAGCAGACTGAGAACACATTCTCATTTACAGCAACAACCTGGGGAAAAGTTAGGGTTGATTGCCTCGCAGGGGCGTTTCTAGACACAGGTAACCTAGATGGCCACCTAGGGCGCCACCTGGGATGGGGATCAGGTTGGGCGCAACCTCACCCCCATCCGTCTTTAAAAAACATGTACATATTGCAGCAATCAATCTTCATGTCGTTTTAATAATTATGAAGATCAAAACGAATCACACATTATTTCAATACTTACTGTATATGTTTGTAATAAGTGAGATCATATTGACCACTCGAGAGATGGTGAGGGAGAGGGGCCAGGTGTGGACGCTGGGTGAGTAGAGTGTGTGCTCCAGTGGACAGTTCATCGGTGTCACTACTCCACCTGCTGTCCCTCCCCAGCGATCATCGTCGCCGTCCTAACAGTCTTCGGTCTGAGGCAGCTCACCCTGGCACCCCGTGGCAGCAGTACACAACGCACTCTCTACCTGCACACCTGCTCCCCCTCACCAATCATCGCCCCTATATCTACACCTGGGGAAGCACCATCCGGGGTGCATCATTGTTTATTGTGTCATTGTGTTACTGTGTATTGAATGTTCTTGTGCTACATACCTTACAATGAGTTCTGGATATTTGTGATATCTACATTAATAAACTATGTACAGTATTCTGCCCGTCAACAGCCTCCTTTTTTTTTCCATTCCAGAGATGCATCACAATTGGTTAAAACAGTAGTAAGTCTACCAGTGACGTCGCTAGTCCTATGTAAGTGGGGCTTTAGACCACCTAAAAAATGTTTAGCTCCCCCAAAAATAAATGTACATTATTTTATTCATTTGTTAATTCTCAGGTCAATTTGTCTATGACAATTCACCTTAGGAGGCTGCTGCTGCTCTAACGTTTATACAGCACCCTGCCCTTTACCCCTCATACTCAACAAGTGCCCTCTTGGCTCATGTTATTTTTTATAATATTTAAAATACTATAAGATTGTATACCTTTTTTATTATCTAAAATGTATTTGTCTGATATTTAACGTCCGCCCTCCAACCCCTCTATATTGTTTATTCCATCTTTACCTTCACTTCTGGCCAGGGAAGATAAAAATTATTTGTTGACCAGTAATATATTCAGTAGCTACTCAGTTTGCAATGATTGACATCCACAAACTTGTTTTTAGTGACAGGCAGTTCTCACCGGTATGCAGTACGCACACTTCTGCATTTTACGTACCTACACTTTTTCTTGCGTACCACTACTTCGCGCAGGTAGCCGGTACTAAACCACACTAACAGAGAAACCGTCAATGTCAGAGAGATTGGTAATGATCCTAACGTTACAGAAACTACAGTACCCAGAGTGCACTATGTGACTTCAGATCTCTTGACAAATCACGTAAAGGCAAGCAGTCGGCCCACCCTATCAGAAGTTCGCTTCTCCACGGACGCTAGTTCGAAAAAGCTGTCTGATGTTTGTCTGATGCCTGCGGCTGCCGCCTCACCATAACAGAGTATTCAATGCTGATAAACCTAGAAACTAAAAAGAAGTGTGTTATTTTGTAAGTCTTTATGTTAGCCTGGCTTCAGAAAGGTACTAAAAGAACGTGTGTGCCAGAACCAGACACATCAACAGAGGTCCACGTCCAACCAGAAACATTGGGTATGATTCAATTGCTTCAAACTAACCTTAATTAAAACCCTTCACAGTCTCCCGACGTTCTAGAGCGTCAAGCACGATTATCCATGTACATACCATTGGAAAGAGGAACATCAGACGAAAAGAATGAGTGGTGGCTCATCCCTGTGGGTTAAACACAGCCGGAGCTATGGCGCCTCAAATTCGGTTATGTTTTTTAGATGGTCGCCTTTTTTACTTTTTTACATAACAGACAGGAAGTAAAAAAATGCTGGGATTTCAAAAACTTATAAAACCATAGTAAGAAATGGGTGCAGTATTAAAAACCCTTATTCATCATGGTTTAAATGCTTTTACAAATAAAAAACAATAAAATATACATATGTTCTTTAATTTTTTTGGGATAAATATTTAATAAAACATTAACTTCAATTACCCAGGTCATTGGATTTCATTCATCCATGTTGTAGCCATGGGTCTCCTGAGTCCAAAACCATAAGGCACTTCACTATAGGTCAAAGTATGACCTTTCTAGAGGCCAAAAGATCAACTTTGTGCCACGTGGACCTAAAAAAAATGTGAGCAGAACTGATAGCATTAATGAGGAGTCTGCAGCTACCAACCTTAACGTTACCTTAGTCAATGACACCGACGTCAACAATAACGTGAGTAACGACACACATGGATGACCTGACAGTTGGTCAAGCGACACACAGACACACGACTTGTTTAAATAAATGTATTTCTGTTTTTATAAATAACAATAAATTGTTGTTGTAGAAATCTCAAATGTCATTATGATTTGCCAATGCAAGAGAGTACTGGCACCTTTTTTTCCCCACTTCAAGCACAGGTCACAGGTTACCGGTAAGCTGGCGGTATTATCCTGTTCAATTTTTAAATGAGTAGCAAACAATCCAGATTTTGTATTAAAATACAATATATTATGTAAACAACAGCAGATCTTAATAGTTTGCAGGGGTGGGTAGGAATGCATTACAAGTATGTAAATGAGGAAAAGAGTACAGTTTCAGAGGAACTAGTAGTGATCTAGTTACTTTCTGGGGGCTGTTCTCTTTACTCTTACTCAAGTAAGTAACACTTTTAAATAGCATTCTCTACAATCCATTACATTTTACTTACTCTTTCATTACATTTGTCTTCAGTCATTTGTCGAAATTATTATCATTTTTCTGGCATGTTAGGTCGGCAATGGCGAGTATAATGAACATATAACGTTCCCGACCTGTTGCACGCCAATGTGACGTCAAAATAACTTAGATCTCACTGGTGGTGTGCAACCAGG
The DNA here is from genome assembly GCA_016801145.1 of Umbra pygmaea. Taxonomy (NCBI): domain Eukaryota; kingdom Metazoa; phylum Chordata; class Actinopteri; order Esociformes; family Umbridae; genus Umbra; species Umbra pygmaea. The sequence goes on from JACXGM010004881.1 coordinate 22,317, forward strand.
TTTTTTTTTAGCGGCGCTCAACAATGCGGAAACAGGAAGCATAGACAAGTTCGAGGGCACAGTAAACGGTTTATATTAACACAGTTAATGGTTCATAATAAAACAGATAATGGTTCATAACAACACAGTTAAGAACATCTTAGCCACTGTTCACATTGACGTCAATGCTGCAGCAAGTTCTGCCATCGTTTAACTTTTCCTTCTTCTTATAGTCCGTAGAAATAGCAAAGTCGGTAGCCTTTCCTCAGTTGCGACACCTCTGTTTAGGAGAAGACTGCAACTAATGTCTCGAACACCATGCACAAGTATAAATAGTTACGGCGCTTCCATGACATCACATTGTTGCGCGCAAGTTTGGAAACCTCTAGTATTTCGAAGCCTAGTCTGCATAGGAGTGCGTGCACAGATGTAGCTAAATAAGTTGGACACTCACTTGGAAGAAGGTTAATTGGCAGTGTTTTGTTTAACACTACAACCGCCAAATGCCCTCACCACCTGGTGTTTGAGTTTGTAATTAAAATAAATCTGTGATTTTGAAAACTACACCCTCTTCCTTCCATGACCTTTTCTAAATATGTGTATTTTACATTATTTGTTGTCCAATTTCTAAAATCGCTAACAGAAAGCCATTTATAGATTGATGATTTCCAAATTTTTCCCCCCTCATTCATACTAAAAATTAAAAGTCACATGCCTCCTAATGTTGTTACCCAGCCTGAAATCATCTGGGACCCAGACACTAAGCACGTCTCACAGAATTATTGATGTCAATGGCTAAATGGCCAATAACCCCAGATAAAATATATTTCGCCTTGGCTGAGAATGAACCCAACAATGTGCATCATGTCCTAATTATTTCTTTTACTTTAGTCTTTACTATAAAATGTAATAAAGTGACTGGCTATCATGTGTTTTATAATTGTTGCTGATTATTTTTACATCTACGACACTGATCTCTGCTTATCATGTAATTATTTAACAGTTAGGCTATACTTTACTAATTCATTTGTGGTGTAGCAAAATAAGTAATTCAATAGTATTTGTGATTGAATTTAAAAAGAAATGTTATAAAATAATACATTTAATTTGTAGAGCAATTGAACATTTGATCTGCACATTTGTGACAGGAATACGGAAAACTCTAGACTTGTCATTTAATTTAGACCATGTTAATTCACTCTGTCACAAATACCCAATTTAGCTTTGTCCTTTTTTGATGGAAGATAGAACTTAATGTATTTATTGAAATTTGAACAAAACAGCAAACAATTAAACAACACATGATCGGCAAAGGTTAGTTGAACATATTTTTTACCTTCTAAATCAACAAAGTAAACAGAAAGAAAATTATTATTGATTTATCTGTAAATAAAGTAACTGTGGTGGATTGTCATTCTATAGACTTAGAATTTCTAATTCTATAGAACCTAAAACAAAGCAAAGATACTACAGCATGTATCCTTTGATATTATATAACAACATCAAAAATCTTTATGTAATTCATTTGTTTTGAGACCATTTTACAAAAACAGTAGGAGTGATGCTCATGATTGCTGGATGCAGTGATGGCTTGGCTGGAGGCTGTGGAGGAGAGTGTGTTTTTTAATGAAGATGATTTGTATGCTAATGACGCTGAGTGGTGTGAGTAGTTTGCCGTTATAGGTGGTGTGAAAGGACTTGCGGTTCTAGTGTTAATTCATTGTTAACGTTAATGTTAGTGCTGAGCCGATGACAGGATTCAGGCGAGGGTAAAAAATGTAATGCACCTGCTTCTCTTGCTGATCTCAAGCTACTGGTTATGGAGGAGATATACAGCTCGCTCAACCTGGAGTCACATGGCAGCTCTCCACCTGGTCCAATGACACACCACTGGTGCGTGAGGAAAAGGGGTAGGATGAAAATGTTAAAAACATCTTAAAGTATGTGTTTGGGCTTACTCAAAAACATAGCTAACCAACACTGTCTGAGCTAGCTTTTCTGCTGAAGCATCATAGCGATGAACTAACGTTAATGTTGTAATGCAGAAAGGTTAGCTACAGTAGCGCTTGTGCAGGTAACTTCACATCTTTTACTAAACTAACGGTAGAGACACCTTGCTCATTAAAATAACATATCTATAGTTGTAACTGACATGTTAAGTGCCATGTCCCATATTTAGTACTTGCACCCTTGCTGTAACAAGTGTTTTGATTCATGTGACAGCACTTAGTTATGTACAGCAGTGTTTCACGTTAGTGTAGAGCAGCAAGCCTAGCCCTGGTAAAGAGAGGTGAGAGCAGGCATGGGTGATTGATAGAGAGGAAAAAGATAAAAAAGTTTCTGTATCATGTGTGTAGGATTCAGCTTTGCTAGTAAAGGAGCCAGATGGGCAGCAAAAACTTTGAAATCCAACTTTTTTACACTCCCCGGTGTCATGTAACACTAATGGGTCACATGACACCGGGGAGGGAAAATGGCTAATTGAGCCCAATTAGGACATTTTCACTTAGGGGTGTACTCACTTTTGGCAGTGCGCCAGTCTCTCCATAACAGGATTCCATGTCTACCGTCTGAGAGCACTTGTTTGTGCCGATCTTGGAAGTTAACTCACAATAGAAATGATTATTTAAAACCCCTCAGAAACAAAAATAGTGCTTTTTAGCTTTGCAAATTCAGCTATTGTGGGAAGCCAGCCAATACAAAATCATAGCTAAACTATATTAAAATTACAAAAGGTTGTAGATTAGTTTGTGTAAATACATGGTGAACTTATACAGCTGTCAACACTTGTCACTGCAATCCGTTTTCACATTGGCTATACCTGACTTGGTATGTACCTGGTAGAACAAAGCCCATTATAGAATTATAGAAGACAATAGAAGACAATAGATGATAGAAGCTGAACTACGACTGTAAATAACCTGCACAATGTGTGTGTGTGTGTGTGTGTGTGTGTGTGTGTGTGTGTGTGTGTGTGTGTGTGTGTGTGTGTGTGTGTGAGTGTGTGCGTGTGTGTGTGTAGCCAGCCAGCCAGCCAGAAAAATGCCTGATGAAAAAACGGACATCAGAGAATTTTTAATAACACCAAAACGCAATGTAAGAATCCTAGTAGCCTAATATATGAAAGACTAGTTGATAAAATGTTCATACGAATTAAGTGAAAGGCTTGTTTCATAATGATGTCATTATGGCAGGCAACAGAGGGGGCACACAGACATCAGAGCTGGGTAGAGACAGCCAGGGAGAGACTGGCAGAGACAGGGAGTCTGAGGTAAGTTTGAGTCTTTGTTTGGCAAAATTATGAGAGGTTCCCTCTTAGACTTGTAAAATATGGACATAATTGGAAAATTTCATGGATACCCCACTCTTAACTTAAACTGGTGATTGAAACAAGATTTCAATAGGCAGTGGTATCGCTGTCATGATTAATTGTGTAGTTTTGTGTACTGGTAGTAGTATAAATTTAATTCTGAGACTAACTTTGTGATGGCTTTTAATGGAGATTCAAAGCATGGACATTAAATTTACAAAAATGTACCCATAAACATACAGTACCATTGGTATTGCATGTTGTAAATATGAATACCCACAGACATACTGGACTTATAAAAAACAATGCTATAACTATTTTTAGTAGTAGTAATACAATGATTGAAACATTTGAAAAGTTGGGATAACGCATCAGTTAAGTCAACATCAATATGCTGCATCCATTTCTTACTTATCCCCAAAAATTTTCACTTCCAAATGTGTTGGTTTTGTGCAGGATGATGTCCTACATCATTGCAGAGTTGTTAGTATGTCATTTTTACTTCCTACTCCCTGTCTGTAATGTGTTTAATTAAAAAGACGACCGTCTAAAAAAACATGACCAATTTTGAGGTTTTCTTCCAAAATGGTCCTGTATTTGGCTCCATCCATCTTCCCATCAATTTTAGCCATCTTCCCTGTCCCTGCTGAAGAGAAGCAGGCCCAAACCATGCTGCCACCACCATGTTTGACAGTGGGGATGGTGTGTTCAAAGTGATGAGCTGTGTTGCTTTAATGCCAAACATAACTTAACTGCATTGTTGGCAAAAAGTTTGATTTTGGTTTCATCTGACCAGAGCACCTTCTTCCACATTTTTGGTGTGTCTCCCAGGTGGCTTGTGGCAAACTTTAAACAACACTTTTTATGGATATCTTTCAGAAATCATGGGCTTCTTGGCTGCATCTCTGATCAGTCTTCTCCTTGTATGAGCTGAAAGTTTAGAGGGACGCCCGGGTCTTGGTAGATTTGTAGTGGTCCTTCCATTTCAATATTATTGCTTGCACAGTGCTCCTTGGGATGTTTAAAGCTTGGGAAATCTTTCTGTATCCAATCCGGCTTTAGACATCTCCACAACAGTATCTCGGACCTGCCTGGTGTGTTCCTTGTTCTTCATGATGCTCTCTGTGCTTTCAACGGACCTCTGAGACTACCACAGAGCAGGTGCATTTATACGGAGACTTCATAACACACAGGTGGATTCTATTTATCATCATTAGTCATTTAGGTCAACATTGGATCCTTCAGAGATACTCACTGAACTTCTGGAGAGAGTTTGCTGCACTGAAAGTAAAGGTGCTAAATAATTTTGCTCGCCCTATTTGTCAGTTTTTTATTTGTTAAAAACGTTTGAAATTTCCAATATATTTTGTTCCACTTCATGATTGTGTCCTACTTGTTGTTGCTTCTTCACAAAAAATTACAGTTTTATATCTTTATGTTTGAAGCCTGAAATGTGGCAAAAGTTTGAAATGTTCAAGAGGGCCGAATACTTTCTCAAGGCACTGTATCTGTAGTGGGATTAACTTGTTATTATCGCCACCGGATGAATGGGTGATGGGCAATTATTTTGACACAATAATAAACTGTAATATCGAGTCATACTGTAGGTATTCATTTAGGTGTTCCAATTTGCATTATTATCAGACAATTATCCCAATAAACCATTTGCATTATTATCAGGCAACTATCCCAATAAACAATTTGCATTCTTGACAGAAACAAAACATATTATCGCAGTGATGATGATGGTGATGATAATCCAGTGTAGTGGTTGCAGTAAAAACCATATGCACCCTTGTGTATTCACCCATGCATGGCTACTACCTATTTCCATTGTGATTTATAACACCTGACACACCACCTGACCCTAAGACCGCCTCCTAGTTCCAAAAAGTGACACAAAACAGAAAACTAAACAATCATAAATGGTATCAAAATTTACTCTAACACTATCTCTGAGCTCAATTTTTAGATTTGAAACACAGGTTGTACATTATTTTAAACCTTATAATCTCTTAAGAAATTATTTCAGAAAACCAAGAAAATCTGCATATTCTTGACTAACATAATATTTACAAAGTTCACAGCCTCTTTTAAGAATTCAAATTAAACCAATGTGTTGCAGCCAGTGCAAAGTATACTGCAATACAAGGTGCCGCTTGGGACCAAACTCATAACACATAGTAAAAAAATTGTTATCCAGAGGTTTCAAAATGCAGTCTGGGTCATTTGAAATTAGCAAACTAATGTTTTAAACCTCTTATTTTGGCCTGAATGTGTAATATGCTGTTTATGTGAATAAACTCTAATTAGAATGACAGTTATCCCTGAAATCCCATGTTTAAATCAAGTTTTGATGACATGGAGCACAACAAATCCATGACATGTTACACAATTTTCAGTGAACCTTTTTAGCTCAGTAGCGCCACTTTGACAGTCAGTGGCCAGAATCGTAGACTGCATCTTTAAATGGAATTGACACATCTCATAACGTTTGGGAAGAATGAAGATTATTTTGAAATACATTTTCCATAATTACCAGTATTGTTTTTTTATGTCATGTAAGTGTCCAGTACATGACCATCAACCAGATCAGAGCTGCAAAATGTATTATCCTTAAATAAAATCAAGTTGCTTTCTCCTAATATTGAATCATTACTACACAAAAGTAAAACATTTTAATAAAAAGGCTAAGTTTTGTAAGTGTAAAATATCATCAGACAATATCACCTGGGACACAATATTATTTTAGTCTTCCACATTACCTAAGTAAATGCCTTTTTTTATCATCATTGTAATATAATTTGTTTTACATACTTCTCCGAATGTTGGACCTAAATATGTGCAGCAGTGCAGGAAGTAAAAAAATAACCTCAGGTGTAGCACCTGCCCATGTGGAGCTCTGGTTAATGGGTTCATCTGATACAGAGCCCTGACGCCGTCTGTCTCGGGTCCAGTTCTCCAAGTCCCGCTTCGAGTTCAAACCATTACCCCACGTTTGATCTCCTCTGAAGTGGCAGTGTCTCCCGACACGTAGCAGAGACCGAGACACTCACAACAAACAGGTGATTAGCATCGGGACGGGGAAAGCGAGCGTCGATGGACCAGATTCTGTACCAGGCCTTGTGCCGATGCAGAAGATTGCTGGCAGGTGGAGCCAATTGCCGAACAATGGGCTTGGGACGGGGCTTGAAGGGTCGATGATTGCTGACAGATGAGGCCCCAAAGCCCTGAGAAGAAAGCAATCAGGCGGGAGGGGAGGCACCCGGGGCGGGCTAGATGGTTGTGATCAGGCGGATGCAAGAGCGGCATGATGTCAGCCTGAGTCAGCGCAACACGCGCGCGCAAACGTTACGGCCCCAGCCCTACAGCTACACTGATGTAATGTCCCCAGCCGTAATACCCCCTTGTGAGGGGTACCCTTGTGTTTTGGGGAGGGCAGCTGTGTGTGGGGATGAGGTCACAGAGAGCATTTAGCAAGATAAACGCAGACGGGCGCCACCAAGGTTTCCCGGCTCGACTGAGACTGGTTCTCTCTATCTGTAGAGCCGATGTTTGATACGAAATACGAAGGCAAGTCATCCCTGGCTCAATACCAAGGAAACCTCATCCCTTTCAGTGGAATAGATTTTTAATGGTGCCCACAGTAATGCTGATAATTGCGGAAGTTCATTGGGTCATTTTGATATTTAATTATGGTGACAATAAGATGAGAGTGGAATCGTGCATACCAACAGGCCACATGTCTGATTGCTGACCAGCTAGAGCTACTAATACTGTTAAACGAAATCATCTGCGCAATACTAGAGACTTGCCCTCCTGAATCATTTTGTAATAATTTCCTAAATCTGTTTATGATAGAACTGGAGAGTGTGACACAACAGTAGGTCTGCTCTACCATGCAGGAGTCTTGATCAGTGACTCAGTGATTCACCTTTCTTCTGGGAAATACAACATGAAACAAAATGAAATTACAGAATAAGATAGGACTATAATTAAACATTTCCAAGGGAACGCCAGAACACCTGGAATGTCTCCCGAATGGAAGCAGCATTGAGAGCCTCATCAGTGGCGCCATAATGATTTTAACACTGAGCTTTATTCCGGCTGTAACCATAGCAGAGTCTGAATTCATACTGCTGGCCATCACTTTAGAGGGAGGCAGAAGAAGAGAGGAAAAGAGGAAGAGAAAGAAGGGTGACCTGCCCAGATGATATGAATCAATGTGGCCCCTTGATGGCCCCTATACGGCACCATACAAAAAACACCACAGACCAATGAGAGACTATACTTCCCAATGAGAAACTCTTCTTTTCTCATTCTGTTGATGTTGCCGTCAGGTGTTGTTCAACCAAATTTGTATTAATAATAAAAATGATAATAATTGTGCTGTACGTAGTCGTCTATGATTTTCTCTTCTCTCTTTTTTTTTCTGTTCATATATGAACTGTTATAATATGGTCGCAACTATATTTGACTTTGCATGAATTATTTAATTTTTTTCTCCCCTCTCAATCCCCTCTAACCCCACCTTGTCAGCAGCTCCGGTAACTCCTTGGCCAGTTCTGTGAGATGGCGAAGGGGGCGCACATGGTTCATCCAACCACATGTTACGCAGTCGCCGATTCTTTTCACACTGCTCATCCAACACAGAAGCCTTTAGTCAGATCATGGACGGGATGATTATGTTCGCCAACTATACTTCCGCGGTTGAACCCACAGCCGCTGGATCTAGACATAAGAAGTCGCTGGAGAGTGACGTGGCAGGATAGATAATCAGACTTATCCAACCCAAATCCTGGGCAGAGCTATACCAGTTTGCACTGCCTCGTGCAAGAGGCCCGGGGAAAGTCAGAGAACCCATAGTCAGACTCGAACCCATGAATATCACGACATAGACTGTCGTGCAATGTAGCGACTTAGATCACTACGCCACATGGACCCCCGACTGTACGTTAACTTGTGTT
>JACXGM010004882.1:0-36637 GCA_016801145.1 Umbra pygmaea
TCATAGAAACATAATACAGGTAAGCTTAATTTTCTGGTAACATTATTGTATTCATATCGCTTAGGGGGGTCGCGTGCACTTGTGATGAGTCTGGTGGGTCGCGAGTCCAAAAGGTTGAGATCCATTGATGTAAAGCACAACACAACAAATAACTAGGGAATGGTATAGACGTATTTATGGTAATCCTCAATCCATATATAATGTGATGTAATCGAAGGCATATCATATAGTCCAATTATGTTCATTTGACGACTCCATCCTTGTTGTTAGCTAGCTAAATAGCGGGACACGCAATAGATTTTTTGACCGCCCACTCCCGCCCGCAGCAAAGTTAAAACCGCCAGCTCAAGATTTGTATTGGGTCCCGTGGATCTCAAACCCAATTCAGTCCTCTACCTGCGGGTAACAATAACTCTTAAATCTACCGTTCTTGCTGTCTTTCTCTTTCGTCTCTCCCTGCCTTTCCTTGGATGTGTGTTGCTAGCGTTGATGTCACCAGGGCTCTGGTGTCGCTGAAAGATTTTCGCCGACGTCTTCACTATCGTTTCAAAATATAAGCAAGCCTGAGCAGAGTCGTGTAAAAGCAGCGGCGGCGATAATTTTGCAGCGGCGGGCCGCCGCTACAAAATGTACATAGCGGAAACATTGTTCTTTACAATTAGTAAGAATACAATCACTAACATCACTAAATTTAATTTATTTGTCATTTCACATCTTAAATGCTAATAGATGACAGATTTTTTTCTTATTGTTAGTACTGCTTCATATTTGATGTCCCCCTTTATATTTGTAGAAGTAAGTTTATCCATTAAATCTAGGGTAAGGTTTTCCGCTATAACCTCATGCTAAAATTGACTATAATTCAAAATTGTAATGCTGATATAAAACAATAATATTAATAATAATAGTATATATATATATATTTTGGGGGGGCGTGCATTCAATTTATGCTGAAAAATGGTTGAGTTAGGGCCCATTGGGGTGAAAACCGTTGAATCCCACATGAAACTATTATTATCTAAGCTTATTAATATGCTTGAACTGTACTCTGATTGGAAAGGGTTGAATTTAAAGTATTCTCCTCTGAGCAAAATACAAGGAAAAGCTATATTTTCCAAATTAGGACCAAATATATTATATTTTCTATCAAATAGATATATTTAAATATTTTGTGGTCTTAAATTTTATTCGTTGTAGTCTTAAAGGTCTTAAAAAGATTTTTGGGAAAAATGGTGCAAGAAGCCTGGTTTATATTTTAGGTGCATTATTTACATGCTGAAGTAGTCACACTGCATTAAGATAATGTAATAAATAGTGGGCTTATTGCTGTTATTTGCTATATATAATTCCTATGCATTGTGTATGGTAACCTTCACAATGTTAATTATTTCTTTGCAGAACCACAAATGTCATTGTGTAACATAATTAACATACTTAATATGGTATATTTTTAGCAGGAATTGAGGACTAACAGTAATTAGTTCAGAAAATGAGTCAGATTGTTCTGTTTTGGTCCTTGTAGGAAAGGAAGGACAGGAAGCAGGGCTGCCAACAGGAATCTATGGGCCCGGGACAAACTCAACATTTAGGGCCCCCCACTAAAAAAAATGACTGTGCAAAAAGAAAATTTGCGGCCCCCCTCAGGACTGGGTCCAGGACAACATCCCCGGTTGTCCCCCCCTGTCAGCTGCCCTGGGTGGAAGACTGGACAGGAAGACAAGTGAAATAGAAAAAAGCAAGAGAGGGCAGTGAGAAGAGAGTGAGAAACTAAAGGAGAGAAGAGTGAAGGGACCAACAAAAGGAATACAAGTGAACAGAGGAGGACATGAAAAAGTTAATGATAATGTATTCTTCTTTGGTAAATTGCTTAGCCAGAGTATCCCACCATAATGGTTATTATATTGTCAGATTCCAGACAATCCCACTTAAAAATATGAATATATATTTCTACTGGTATGCTTTCTAGTGACATTGATGCAAAAATATGACGAACAAACTATTCCACATGTGTGTGCATGTTTAAAATTCTGAAGTGCAAAATAGTTCAGACTACAGCACAAATATTTCCATCCATACCTAAGAATTATCATGTCTAACCTCAGAATTTATATTCAAAGTGCACCAGATTGATGCATTTAAAAGTTAAAATAGACAACATTTTCTTACAGGGGAGCATGCCCATGGACCTCCCCCTGGGGCAGTGTCCCCGTTTTAAGTTTACAAAGATAAAAACATTACTTGTTTTGGAGGTACAGTATTTACGCTTCTGATCTGAAAATCGCCCTGGATTTGTATCAGAAATCTGGTCACCTTAGTCCAGTGGCCTGCCTCACTCTATTTGTCCTGGATAATCTCAATTTTTGCAGTATTCTCGGCCCCCCCGACAGACATCAACTAGCCTCTATTAGCTGCTACCATCATCGCATATAGCCACTGTGCATGTTATCGTCCTTCCATTGCATATTCACTTACTGGATTACCCTTCTGCCTCGATTCACCAGTTCACTACAGCTAATCAGCCAGCTAGTAGTAGCTGCCAGCTACCTAGCCACAACTGTGCATCTATGTTCGGTATACAGAACAAGATTGTAGCTGAGCTAGCAACTGAGTTAGCTTACCTTTTGGCTTGCTGGGGATCTGTGCTAAAACCATTAGCCTTGACTAGGCTAGAGTACCTCTCTTCCTCCGGCTCTGGACCCAGCACTGACATCTCGGAGCTCTGCAGATTTATCAGCAATGGCTTGTCAACGGGATCCTTCAGCATGCCTTCCGACACGATGTTGCCAGCAAGATTAATCTATTAGCCTTCTGCCCGGACTAGTGGGCCCGCTAGTAGCCTCCTGTTAGCCGTGACACCCATTCAAGCTACCAAGCAAAACCTGGGACACCTCTAGCCTATTTGGTCTCTACAAACACTCAGCCCTGATATGTGAACAGGGCCTGTGTTTATAAAGCTTCTCAGAATTACTATAAGGACACTGCTAAGACTTGACCTAAGAGTAAGAAAATTATTAAATAGCTTACAAAATAGGCTACCTGTTGTAGTTCATTTGGGCTTCTGCAGTGGCATATGGAAAGGGGTGAGCAGCCACGAGCATAAAGGGTATCCTTTATCTCCTATTAGATTACACTCTGGCGGCAGAAAGTGCCTTTCAAACAGATGCTTCAGGCCACTTTCATTCAATATCCGTGCATCATGGGTAGACCCAGGCCATGGGTACCACATCTAAAATGTTGTAGTCTGCTTCAAAGTCAACTTGTGTGTTGATGCTGTGGTACCTCTTCCTGTTCATATAATCTTTATATGAGTGCCATCCATTGTGCACTCTTGGGAAGATGGCTATTTGCATGAATTGTGTTTGCTTCTGTTGGATTATGCAGGGTGTTGTTGGGAAGTCAATGAAACACGTGACAATGTGCTGTAAGTGCCATAATTGTTTCCATATCTATTCGGCTTATTGATGGTTATGATGGCCCACATCATCAGCACTGCAACTGCAAACAAATTATCATCACCACCTTCAATTCATCTGAAAATGCATTGCTGCGTAAAGTCACTGGTTAAAAGACGTCCCTCACTCAGTCGCTGATGAAGATGATGCTTGTTCTGTTGAAACAACACAGTTTAATTAACTGTGCAATGTCAAAAAAAATTAAAAAACCTTCTTCCTCTCCTAAAAGATTTGTGCACATTTCTGTCTCCTAGATGCCATCACAAGACCCTAATGGCAACTCCTAACTAGGGATGGGTATCGCTTGGATTTTAATGATTCCGATGCTGTACCGGTACTTTTAAAACAATTTTGATTCCTAAACGATTCTTAAACCGATTTTTGAAAAACTAAAAAATAACTTTAAAGAAAGCCTCTCATAGAGTTTTTTATAGAATTTTTTTTAAATGTAACTATATATTAATGTTTTAAATTACTTAGATATATAATAATTAAACCTATCACCTAACACAAAACTACAATAATTTAATAATAAATAGCAGTTACACTATTAACAAGTAATAACAAAATAAATGTTGAGTTGGTACGCTAACTAAACCAGCTTCAAACTTTAGCAGTTCTTTTGCAGAAAAATGACCATATATGCCTTCTCTGGCAAGTGTCACACCCACACCATCTTTGTGGATCTTCCGGCTCTCTCAGTCACCGGAATACAAGGATTTCATTAAGTGTCAAGTCCAGGTTATATTGTTTAGCGGTAGTACCTTGTATGTTATTGGTTAGAGGAGGGTAAGTGGACCTCTAGGCTTCTCTATGTTTCATTATAGACACCAGTGTTCCGTTATGCAGCTGTTGCCTATTGTAATTAAGAGCGTATATTACCAGATCATTTGTGGCCTGTATTTTGTTGGTTAATCTGCTGGTATACCTTGTCTTGTTCTCGTTCTGGACTTGTGTATTTTATATTGAGAATCTGATTAAAACCGCCATACCTGCGATTGCTTCCATTCTTTATTCATTGGGACTGAGCATGACAGCAAGACTGTACGTGCACTCCTGACTTTTTCTTTTGAGCTACCGTATCTCAGACGTTCTCCCAAATGACGTTCTCAGGAAACTATATTGAAAACATGATTTAAATTGTATGCCAACATATTTATGGTGTTTTTACATTGAGCTGCCCATTTTGTTATTAGGCTAAATTCGTCCTTCTATTCCGTTGCACCTGTATGTTTCATTTCGCCGGTTCATGCAAGAACATTTCACACATTCCAAATTATATATTAATGTTCACGGTTAATATTAGCTATGTGGTTACCATTGATTGTATATGTTGTTACTGAGGTTAAAGGTTAGGATTAGGTTCAACGTTACAAAAAATATATATAATGTGCAACACACTTGCATCACGCTGGAATGGAGAAAAACACACAAAGAATCCATCTGGATTTGAACTTGCAAACTCTGGGATGAATGTTGGGAAAGTTTGGCATTTTAAAAGTAGCCTACATTTACGGTATCTAGCTAACAGTAGACTACAGAGAAAGTGTGATATTTTTACGTCTGTTTCGCAGCATCAGAGGGAAAATACTTCAGTCGACACATTGAGTGGAATCGAAATTAGGAACCGAAATTTGCAGTCTGATCCGGTCAAAGTTCGCTTTCATTTTTCTATTTTAATGTAGATCATCCAATCCCACTCAGTATACCTCAGAACGTCTTTGTCGCCCTCCCCCCACTTTCTTAGAGACCCTTACTGGTCTAACTGGTTTAACATTTTACATTTTAGTCATTTAGCTGATGCTATTATCCAGAGCGTCTTACAAGTTCCTCTAGAGATGCTACCTCTTACTTTGTTACTCAATGTCTAGGTTTACCTTCCCTGCACACTCACCTTACTATAACCTTATCTGTCCATAGGGCCATGAATATATTTTACTCTGCTCAAAAATCCACTCCAATTTTTCATTCTGCCCAATGTCTCAAACATCCAATTCTCAACACATTTTGCCACACCCTTATCCTGCTCTTACTATGCTCTTCAGGAGATGTAGAGCCAAACCCTGGCCCGGTAGCCAATAATGCCATCCCCACCCCCAAGGACTCTCTTATGCAGACATCTGTAATAGTACAAAAATTTGGGTTCATGTATATTAACATCAGAAGCCTACTTCTTAAAATGGATCTATTCACTGCCCTTGCCCATTCAGCCAACCCTGATATCCTAGCCGTGTCTTAATCCTGGCTCAGGAAATCAACCAAAAATTCTGAACTACTAAAGGAGGCGGAGTCACACTGTTATCCTATCCAGGTCTGTGCCAAAACATTTTGAGCTTTAACTGTTAAAAATCCACTTTTCTAGAAATAAGTCCCTCACTATAGACACCTGTTATAGACCCCATTCAGCTCCCAGCTGTGCCCTAGACACCCTTTTTGAATTAATTACTCCCCATTTATCTTCTGAGTTCTTAATGTTAAGCAACTTAAACTGCGACATGCTTAATGCCTCAACCAATTTAATATCCAAATGTGATGCCCTCAATCTCACGCAAATCATCAATTAACCACCAGATTCACCCTCATAAATATTGCCCTATCTAACATGCCCTCTAAATACATCTCCACTGTCTTGAGCATTCTCCCCTTATCACTGTTGAACGCTCCCTAAAACATTTCTGATGTTGAAAACTTCAGTTTCTGCCCCATCCAGGTAGTGTAACCACTGTTCCCGTCACACTGAACTTGCAAACTATGCTTCCAACGATGTCTCTGAGAACATTCAGGGCCATCACTATCTTTTAGTATCATGTTCCTTGTTTGTGAAAGACGGTGATCCCTTCTCTTAACTTTTTGGACCATTACTTTGCCTTAGCCATGTTTCTCACAAGCAGTCCAACGTGACACTCAACAAACCCCTAGGAAGGTATTTCAAGTGTTCCAGGTCAAGCACACCTGGTGCACCAGGTCTGCTTGGGACAACACCTGTTTTGCATATCTGTGCTGTTGTGATGGATTCTATGCAGGGTGTTGAATAATTTTGAGTTGCATTTTCAGTAAGATTTGGGGAAACCACTTAATGCATCCATTGTGTTAAGCATTTCAATTGCTTTTGTCCTATTTGTTTATTGCCAACAGCTGAAAGTTTGTCAATTTTGACAATAAACCTAATTTGCAATTGGGGTTGAATTATTTTGATTGCAACTGCACACTTGTGATTCCACACTTTGAAAATAGCCTGGCACATTTGGAATCTAGATCAGGAATATTAATGTTTTTAGCATAGAAAAATGCTGGGACCTCAATAATTGGGTAAATAATAATGAACTAAATAAAAATATGAATACATAGTAACGGTATTTTACAAATAACATGCTGAAAATAGTTCATAATACCGTAAATTTAATGTGACCACAGAAAAAAAATCACTGATACATTTGGAACCTATTGAAATCTGGCGTTGCAAAGCCATTTTAAACTGTCGCAAATGGGACCATTTTGGCCGCAGTTTCGAGCCCTGCAGTGAAGATATTGACATGTTCAAGAAACCAGTTAGAGATTATGTGAGCTTTGTGACATTATCCTGCTGGACGTAGCCATTAAACATGGTCAGCATAAATACTCAGGTAGCGGCATTTAAACAATGCTCAATTGGTACTAAGGGGCCCTCAGTTTCAACCATGCCACATTCAATATAACTTAAATCTTCAACTTTCTTCCTCATTCGGATGGTTGGTTTGAACTTAGCACATGACTGGATGATTAGATATTTGCGTTAATGAGCAGTTAAATAAATGTTCCTAATGAAGTGGCTGGTGAGTGTATAGTTTACATTGTTAAACTCAAAGCACTGTGGGTTGGCAGGTTTGTGATTAAATAACATTTACACTGCACAAATCAATGTGTTATGGAGGAAATAAAAGATGCCTTTAGGGACGTGCAAATTAGCTGTCTGATCGCACCATAATCCTACTTCCCCTAAATGGTTGCCCAGTTTCCAGGAAGAGAACAAGACATGGGGCAATAATAAATTGTTTTGGGAGACAGGTGGAGGTAGTGTGTCCTGAATTGCTAAGTGTCTGTTTGGGGTTACTTTTAAAGGAGGAAATTTGACCATTAACGTCAGGGCATGCGTACAAGTGTAGGCCTACACCTGTGTACAAGACATTTTGTCAATCCATGGTTTGGAATGGATGGGGAAAGTAAGTAGCAAGAGTGTGGCAAACGTGCGCAAAGCTGAGCAGTATTCTCTACTGACATGTTCAGTTCCACTCTGTTCCACTCAGCTAGAGCAGAGGGGTTTGAACACACTCAAGCATGCGCTAATTAAAAATCCACACTGCATCACTGCTGCCGCAATCAATATGCTTAATTCAGTCATCTATACATCACCACCACACACCACACAATCTATAAACTACTTTGCTCCTCTACAAACTCAGTGAAATCTGGTCACACAAGAAGGAATATACTTTTTGAATATTTTTTTTTAATCTCATGAGTTATTCATATTTCCTTCACACTAATTGTGACTTGGATTAAAAAAAAGGTACAGAAGCAAATATACCTCTTTAATTAAAGCAATAATGCACAGTCTTCTCTATCTCTCATTTTCATTTTCATCCAGGGAAATCATTTATGCTTTCAGTCATTTTCTTTTTCTTTGCCGTCATAATTGTGATTGATCTTTATGTGGATGACTGTGTAAATTAACTGGAACTATACCTGTAATTTAAAATAGGCCAGGTGGGAAGATCTCTGAGTTCTTCCTTTTAAATCAATCAACTATTAGAGAAAATACTGTAACAAGGAATATGACAATTCTCCACTTGCAAGGTTCTTTAGCCCCAGAATACTTTCACACTATCACTAGTCCTTGGGAATGTGTTAATTTGTAAATGTGTGTTTGCCCAAATAACGTTAATTGAAAGGGCCAATATGTAATACAATTTAAAATGAGTACTGCAGTCCCAACTCAAAATACTGGAGTCGTCTCCCTCCACCCCCTCCTCCCCAAACTAAAGTGGGTTGCCAGGTATAGGACACTGAATAATCAATAATAATCATAATGTAGTAACATTATCGAAAAATAATCTGCATATTTTTACCGTAACGTTACACCTAACGTTACCCAAGTTTGTAATTAAATCCCTACTGTACATAAATATCATAATCCTGACTGTAATACACAATTTCACATGTTGGTGGTGTTAGGAAGAGAGGAGGACTCAAGTAGGCAGTTGACAATTTACTTGCTGGATTTATTTAAACGGATCCGCAAAAACAGCTCTAGCCGATTGCAGGGCACAGCCTAGTCGATCATCCATTTATACGAGAGAAGTGAGATATAGCTTACATGCTCTCCACAGCGGCATAAACGCTGAATAGCTAACACTCCCTTATATATCTTCCTTTTGACGCACAGGGTAGCGAATATAATTAACACATAAACACTTGATGCATATATAACACAGACTCAGGCGACTCACTTCTCACAAAGTTACCAGACAGTAGTTCCGGACCAGCTTTCAGCAACCCAAACTCCAACATAATACAGTATACAATAATCCACGCCTCTACCCTCCGGAGGCAGAAGCATACCCTCCAGTTCCCCTTTCTGCTAGACCAGGAGAGCTGGGGCCTCGGCCTTGAGGGCCGGCAGAGCTGGGGCCTCGGCCTGGAGGGCCGGCAGAGCTGGGGCCTCAGCCTGGAGGGCCGGCAGAGCTGGGGCCTCAGCCTTGAGGGCCGGCAGAGCTGGTCCCCGCTCCAGGCACTGCTCCTCTCCATCTCCAGCCAGGGCATGGTGGTGACATGGCAGCATCAGCTCCGGGAAGGATTCCGTGGGTGGTGGGACCTCCAAATTCACCCACCATGGTGTAGAGGTGGGTACCCATGGAGCCATGGGGTCCTTTACTGACGCTGATGCTGCCTGCCCTGGCTTTTCCTCCGGAGCCGGGCCGTCTATACTGTTGAATAGAGGTGCAACTGCCTGTCTGCACCCCCCATAGCCCCCCCAAAAAATCCATGGGGAGACCCCCGTCCTTTTCCCCATACTCCTCTTCATATTCCTCCTCTGAGTACAGGTACAAGTCTAGCTGCTGATGGGGGGATTTCCAGGGCTCAGGCCTGGTGGGTTGGACAGCCTGGAAGTAGTCTTCCTCCAGGTCTGAGTCTGAATCCCACATGGAGGTAAGATGGTAAGTCCAGGGTTCTGGTGAGGTAGTGGGAGAAGCTGGCACCAAATGCTCCCCATAGGGCCCTATAGGAGGATTGTAGCCGAAAGCCTGGCGGAGCCTCTGGTATTCCAATTCTGGAGTCTCCCTCTCGGGCTGCGCTCCCTCTACTCCTCCGCCTTTTGACTTCGCCAACCTTTATTCCTTTTGTTTGGGCATGCTGTTCCGCGTTGTCCTGCCTTACGTCCAAAGCTCTCTTGTTCGGTGGATTATTCTGTCACGTGTTGGTGGTGTTAGGAAGAGAGGAGAACTCAAGTAGGCAGTTGACAAGGTACTTGCTGGATTTATTAAAACAGCTCTAGCCGATTGCAGGGCACAGCCTAGTCAAACATGCATTTATACAAGAGAAGTGAGACATAGCTTACATGCTCTCCACAGCAGCATGAACACTGAATAGCTAACACTCCCTTATATATCTTCCTGTTGACGCACAGGGTAGCGAATAGAATTAACACATAAACACTTGATGCATATATATCACAGACTCAGGCGACTCACTTCTCACAAAGTTACCAGACAGTAGAACCGGACCGGCTTTCAGCAACCCAAACTCCAACACAATACAGTATGCAATAATCCATGCCTCTACCCTAGTCGGGGTTGCAGATATACCAGAACTTAACTGAACTAACAGGAAACGGCTGTTCCTAATATGTAATCAAACCAATCTACCCAATACAGCTTTCCTTAAACTACTCTATTTCCTAGCAACACTACAACAGCAAAGTAGAATTCCTGAAATTGAGTTGTGGTTTTTGGTTTTGATGTGCCACCCCAACATTTTCAGTGGCCCCATCTGGCCATCCCTATGAAAGATTTCTGGGGGTGCCACTGCTGCAGTCCTGATAATGGATGAATAATGGATGAATGGGGGAAAATGATGCTTGCTAAACTCAACCAACTAGTGTATTCAGTGCCCAAACACTTAATACGTTTTATTAAAAGAAAAGGTGATGTTACACAATGGTAAACAGTCGACTGTCCCAACTTGTGTATATTTCCAAAACAATTTCATAAGGTAAAACATTACACATTATGTTAATAATGTGTTTTCAATGTAGTGCAAGGTGAGTTGAATTTTCAAATGACTCTTTTTGTTAGTTATTATGCATTTTCCATACTGTCACAACATTTTTGGATCTGAGGTTGTACCTTGGTATTTGGATTGACAGTGATTTTTCCTTTAAGAAACATTTAACAGAGCTTGTTAACAAGCTTAAGGTGAAAAAGAACTTGCTCTTGGGTGAAATATAAATGCTTAAATGTAAGGTGGGGTTCTTTTATAGAAATACATCGTAATTGTTCAATAATATTTTTTACCCATTCCTGATTATAGAAAAAACATGTATTAAAGTATCACAGTTACAACTCTGAGATCCCTTGTAGGGCTGCGCAATTAATCAAATTTTGATCATGCTTTTGACTTCCCACGTTTAAATTTGCGTGATCGAGCTATATTAAAACCCTCCAAAGACCCGTTTATTATCTCGCGAATCCTGCATGCTAGCAACTAAAGCTTGGTACCCCCTCCGTTTTTTAGCTAAACAAATTACAGACAGGAAGTAGGAAGCGAAAATGACAAAAAAACAACTCTGCAATGTTGTAGAACATCATCCTGCACAAACACCAACAACAATTTCTGTAAATGAAAAATAGCTGGGATTTAAATTATAGAAATATAGTGAGAAATGGGTGCAGCATTTTGATGTTGAATTGTTTGTATGGCCCCCAATCATTGCACAATGGTCCAGGAGCCCTGGGGGCTTGACAATATGAATTGAAGACTTATTTATCATGGTTTGCATGCTTTTACGGATATAAAACAACAAACATACATATATTCTTCCATTTTTCTTATTTATTTATTAGGAGATGCACTGAACTTTGGTGAATTAAAGGATCCATTTTATTTTGATGCACATATTTGTACATTAGCAGAAATGTAGCACAATATCAATGTGAAAGCAGTTATGATTAGCCTATGCAACAGTAAAATTTGTTTTGGTTGAAATCAACAAATAATTGTGATCATTAATCGTGATCTCATTATTGATCAAAATAATCGTGATTATCATTTTGGCCCTAATTGTGCAGCCCTAATCCCTTGACTCTGTTTATCATAGTGTTCTTAATTTTATAACATCCAACAGTTTTAATACTCATCACTGCATCCTTCACCAGAAGGTTAGCTGGACCTCATTATATAACTGTATACTACTGCACTACTCTGTTTATAAAGCCCTTCTCCATAAGCTCCCTAGTTACGTGTGCTCCCTGTTGAAGCCTAGAGTATTGGAATATAACACAAGGTCACAAGTTTGGTTAACATAAACTACTCCCAGGGAGAACACTGAGACTGGTAGATCTGCATTTTCATGCTTAGCCCCTAATATTTGGAATGGCATCCAATCGGTACTTCGTTTGGATGCCTTAGTGCCTATGTGTCATTTTATTGTACTGGCTAAGGATTTTTATGTTGATGCATGTGTTTGTTTTAATCAACTGTGCATGTCTATGTATTGTGAATGTTAAAAAAAATTTGTGTGCCATTTGTTTGGTTGTGATTCCAGGGTGCACTTGTGAATGAGACCTAGGGTTCATTGTGTTCCCCTGGTTATATAAATAAAAAATAAAAAATACTTTTATGCAACCCTTGAAATTTGGAAAAGAGTCCAAATGATTGCTCACACTTGATCTTAATGCTTTGAAGGAATCGGATATGAAAAGCTGATAATCCCAAACTATATATTATAATCCCTTATATATCAAGATCCTATTAAAGCCAATAGTGGCCCAAGTCCCTATTGTAGCTAGAATAGCTAGAACTAAGATCCCTAACTTTCTTTAGCCTCTACGAAGCCAGCCTCCAGCCACAGACTAGTACTAGGGGCCCAGCTTTTTTTTACCGACTCTCCACACAGTTAACCCTGGAGCATGTCTGCCACATTGGTCCACTGTTTGTTTTGAAAGAATGGAAAAGGAGGAACTTGACATTGACCCTAATCCAAAGGCCGCTTTCTTGTCCTCCTCCCAGGCCAAACCTCCCTTCTTCCTCTCTCTTTTTTTAAACTCAGCATATTTTTTGAGTTCTAGTTCAGATTGAAAAAAATACCTACTCAGAGCTTAAAAGATAGAATTAGATAACAGGTGGAAAGCAAAAAGGCTTTATCTGTATATGTCACTGAACGTCTTGAAATGACTACCCAGTTTTCGCAATTGAAGGCCAAAAAAGGAGTCTGTTTTTTCAAAAGTGAGATATGGTGAAGAGTATAAAGACAAATATGAATGATGGAAGAGAAAATGAAGGATGGAGCAAGAGGAGGCGTGCTTGTTTGTGGGTGGGCTTGTGTCTTAGTTGATTGTCATTACAAAGAGGACACAGAATATGTGTCAATGGTGACATTCAATGATGTGAAACAACACAAGTCTGTTTAGGCCATCATCAATGTTTCCCTCTAACACACTATGTAAACACCTACACACACGCGCACACATTTGTAAAAACACAGAGAATAAACACAAACACCAGACCTGCTGTGTCCTATTTACCTCAAGCTGACCATGTCCAAACCCACCCCCTGTCCCAGACCACCCCAACTCTCTTCCCACACATACACTTTTGAACTTCTGCTTTAATGAGTTGTGGGGAGGAGTTGTGGCTGGGCTTACGGGACCATGTACTTAATAGAACCCCAATCAATGAGCATCTTACTCCCCCAGCACATCAACCCCAACCCCCTCCAAATTCCTTTCCCACAATGTCCACATCCCCTAAACCCATCTTTACACCCTCTCCCATATCCCCCATATCCAAATCAAATCTTTCCCCATGTCTCATTTGTCTCGGCTCTTCATGATTTTAACATTTGTATGTTTGTTGTCCAGCACTGTTATTGTTATCATTACGCATATTCAGCAAATTATTACAAAAACAAATTGGTTTTAGCTTGTATTGTATGGGCCACTGTGTGTATGATGCTAATGAACGTGTCAACCTTGCCACACATTTTCTGTACGTCTGTCTCTGCCTCTCTTTATCTCTCTCACTATTTAGGTGTCTTATTGCCACTGTATTTTTGTCTCTTTCCACTGCATTTCTGTGAATATTTCACACACTCTTTCTCTCTTTGTATCTATGTATCTCACTTTCTGTATCACTTTCCATCTTTCTGTCTCCCTCTCTGTCTCCTACACACCACCTGCTGAAGGATGTGGCAGCCTAGTGATGCCCTGCTACTGCCTTGGCTGAAGGGGAACAATTAGGACCAAGTTCAGCCTTTGATCATGCGGTTCATGTGAACACGACAGCTGACCATATGTCCCGAATAACAAGGCAGACAATGGCCCATGAAAACTCTCTTATGCTTAGAATGTGTTATGTGTGAGAGTGTGTGTGAGTGTGAGTCTGAGAAAGATCGAAGGGACAGGAACAAGCTGCTGTCGATTGGTTTAATTGCTCTGAGAACACCTTTCGACATCTTTCGCATTTCTGTCCGATTTTCAGGTGTGTTTTGTTTGTCAGGCCCATATGCCCATTGTCATTTGACTCTGAGGAAAAAAGTATGCGTTCCACATGCCACCCTCTTCATTCCTTTATAGTGCACTCTAAAGTGTTCCGTTTATACCAGCAGACAGGACAATAACGTATTGGTCTATTTGTGTTTTGTTTGCCATTCTTCAAGTGAATCCATTATCATGAGCACACTTGGAAAATAATTATTATGAAGTTGAAATTAAATATTTACATAATGAAAAACACAATATGTTAACTTCAACTCACAAAAAGGCATAACATTTAAAAGATTTAAAAAAGAGGGGGACTCAGGTCACACTTAAAGGCCATTTCTGGCAAAAAATGAACCTAGGGGTTAATAACACATGGGTACCAAGTCGACTGTTCTCTGGGATATGTTTCAATGCTGATTGAATGTGCCCAGTTTTAGCGCGAACTGATAATTATTTTATAACGCTATTTATGATGGTATGGATGAAGTAAAAAGAAATCACTATGTTATACCACTAACAAGGCTCAAAAGTAAAGTGGCTGGCTTTTGTTTTAAGGCAGGCTATTTTAGGTTGAGACATGGCATGGAGGCTAGCTAGCTAAGAAATTTGTTTACAGCTACAATAGGTCAGGGTTCAAAATGAGGGGGGGTCTGGGACACAGTCATTAGGGACTCACCCCCAATAATTTTTTTTTGATTTTGGGGGTCCCAGACAAATGTATTACCTTTGAATAAAATAATCAATAATGATTCTGAAAATGATAGGTCTATTCATGTTTTATATTCATAGCAGTAATTAATTAATTAATTTCCTGGTGTGAGACAGCAAACAGGGCAGCCAATCCGAGTGAGTTTCTATCCAGCGTCACATATTGTTGTCCTGCTGTTCGCGCACGCACACACAAAGCTGAACGTGCCAAACCAAAACCACATAGACAGTTGAGACTGAAATCGTGAATTAAAATATTGTAAGTACTTTGATTATGTTGATCTCTCCATTGTTGCCATACATAAGAAAAATCTTAACATATATTTGACCATATATTTTTACAAAATTTGAATTACAAAATGAGGAAATATATGTCACATATATATAAAAATTGCCAATTTTTGTATATTTCTACATGTATGTACATATATGCCGATATCTCACATATAAGTATACATATATATATGGCCATATATTACATTTCCGTATGGGATACATTTAGATTTTACCAAATATTTCATTGACATACATGTCATACCCCTACTTATCATCACATATACAGTACTGTATATAACATCAATTTCTCACACATAAGCATTCATTCTTATTTAAATTTGTAGACGAATTGTTAACTGACATAAGGCAAGAAGAAATGTAGCAGTATTTCTATAATATTTATGTACATTGACAGATATTATACATTACATCCCCTATACACTCTGTAAACCATAGGTAAATGCAGATATGGATGTCAAATGTGGAAATGTATGTCACATTTATAGAAATGGCCAATTTTTTTATATTTTGACATATATGTACATATACTGTATGTGATGATGTTTCCACCATATATGCCGATATAAGACATATAAGTTATATACATATATGGCCATATATTACCTTTCCGTATGGGATCAGCCAGACTAGTTATTCAGAGCTAGCTTTAACAACCTACTTTCCTAGTCAGTGATGAGGAGCAAAAACCAGGACAAATTTCAAGTCTGTGAGTTGTGTAAAGTTAATTTGATTTGAGCATGAATGAGTGTGTACATGAGAGCTTGGTAAGCTAGCTAGGAAGATAATATAATTTTTTCTGAACCTAGAATTGTGCATCATGTAAAAAAAAACATCAAAATATAGTTTTCCCAAAAACAATAAAACATCTTAAAAAAAAACAAATCATATGAAACACGTTGCCAAAAATTACAAAAGCCTTTGTAGCATAACAAACTAATAGACAAACAGAGCATATTATAAGTCATTGTTAAAAGACTCATGTTCATATCTTAATAGGGTCATGTTGTAGGCTAACTAAATAATCAAAGCAATAAAATGTTCTGTGCATGGCCCTGTCCTAGACAAAGATTTATTTAATGTTTCCCCCAAGATTATGGATTGACTACTTTAAAACAAAGTAAAACTCCGATATAATTATTATTCAATCCAGTGGCAATTTGTTTTACAAACTCCATGTAATGTAACATAAGGGAAGAGATATACCGTTTGCATTTGAACAAACCTCTTGGTGCTGCCATAATTTATATAAGAAGCCGCAAATCTTTTGTTCCCAGGGTTCAGGGTTACCTGCTAGTGTATACCCACTTCTCCAGACACCACTACAATACTGGGCCTATCCCAAACCATGAAAAACAGCCCAAGACATTATCCATCCTCCAGCATTTGTACGGATGCCCTCTACATTTTTCCTACAGGATATAGAGTAGCAAGGTATTCTTCTTAATAATTACATTATAGTGGACCCCCCAAGAGTTCTAAGTCATTTCGAACCCTGCAATACGTGATTCAGTGTGTTGAATAATTTGGGCTTCCTAAAATAACTGTTAGATAGCTAGACTGTAGAATATAGTTGTCAGTTATGAGGGAGAGAGCAACATCCATAGTTTTGACCTCTCTTCTCCATTTGAGCTTGTTCTGTATCAGTATATACCAGTAATTATTATCCCAGTATCTTAGCACTAGCAGTGAAATTGTTTAACATTTAATTGTAGAACATGTTGATAGAAACACTAATTTAAAATATGATTTTAAAATAAATATATTTAAACCCTTGCTAATTTGCAATATTACACTTTAATATTGATCTGTATTGGTAATGTGCATTAATGGTTAAGATACTGATGACTAAACTGTTGGTGAAAGGAGTCATGAATATTTCCGCTATGTGAGCATTATTATCCTGGAATATTGGAATATCATAAGGGAACAGTGTTTGCAACATAGGGTGCAAACTCATATTCCTTGGGTGTTATACGACCATTCAAAGCAATCATCGGACATAATGACATATACAGTTCTAGATGTAGGAAAAAGGGTGACAGATAACTAATCAGACCATATTCCATCTTTCCGTTGCTCAACTTACACCAAGATAAGCATCTTTGTTCGTAGGCCTTGGATGCAATACATTACAGCTTTGGAAAGCTCACAATGCATAGTTTTTGTTTTGACTGGGTCACAGAGGTGTTGATTGAATACTGTTTTATGTTCAAGAATGAACTTTTGGGGCATTAAGCAACTATCCTGTGATAGTCAGGTTCGATTTGCGACCACCTTTTCACTTTGTGATGCAATTTGTCCATGTTCAGCATATGCAGTCATGATTTTTGAGAATGTTGCCCTTGAGAAATTTAATAATATTTTGGTTTGTGAGACTGATGCACCTGAAGTTTGGCCACTGAACTTTTGGCCTCTTAAGAAGACTGTGATTTACCTCATGTTGCTTTGAAAACTGAAATATGAAAGTGCTTATTGTCAGACCTATTTAAAAGCTGTCACACATGTACTGCTAATTGGCAATCAACCTAATTTGACCTCTGCAGCTGTGTTTGTAATTCTGGTTTAGTTATTTTAATGTAACAGTCGTTTTCCACGTGGTTTTTCTATTCATTTGTTCACCCTGTGTATATATTTATGTGATCAATTCTTTAATGGGATTCAATGTGAATTTTTAGTTTTTTTACTATCAGTAATGTGTGCTTTAATTAAATAGCACCATTTCAAACCAAATGCGAACATATTATTAAGAGGGAAGTCATTCAACTTCTATTTGTCCAATAATAAATACATAATTTAATTATTTTAACAATAACGAAACCTGTGTTATAAGAACTAGAGCTGCTTAAAATGTATAGTTTGATGTTTGACGTTAATGTTTCAGTACAACTGGTACACTAGCCATTCAAAGTTATATTCAAGTATCAATGGATTAATATAATTCAACAACAAGTCAAAATATATATATTGCAATTTCCGATACAGAAATATGGACATTTTAAATATAAGTGAAACATCTGACTTTGAAGGGATACCTCGTTGACACACACACAAACTAAAACCAGAAGGGGAGCAAACAGTTCCTGCAGAGTGGCAGCAGGGGGAGCACCTCCTCTATTGTTTCTGACCTGACTGGCTCCAAGCCTGGAGGTAAAGAGCTGCTCGGGGTTGACACAAACACAAACACACGCAAAAGAAAACAGGGTAATCACACCATAATAGAAGGGAATATTAAATAACCACTCTAAACCAATGTGTAAACATAACTGTTGAAACGCAAAGCTGATGAAAAGAGACTAACTTCGGAGGAAGTCTGTGACAGTTTACTGCACAAGCAACACTTGCACATGCCATCACAACACACCATTTTTTTTAAGTAGCCTAGAGATATGTAAATCTGGACTACAAGTATATTTATCTCAGGCACTTCAAAATATATACACTCACAGTTAACTGACACAGACAAAGGAAAATGTTCTAGGACTGACTCTACAACACTACACTAAATGTTGCCTCTCTCACACTTGTACATACATACACATACACAGACGCTCTCTTTTTTCTCTGTCACCTTAATACTGTGCCTGTCTCTCTCCCTTTTTCCCTTGCTTTAACCTCTTTTTTTCCTTCTATACTATCCTAATACAACCATAGCCCAGGCAGTGTGTTTTAAAGATTCAGGCCACCTAGCTATATTTCATTAATTCAGTGTCATGCTAAGACAGACAACATACACAAGAAGTGCTAGGGAAACTGGCAGAGAAGGTAATTTCCCTTCATTAGCCTGTCTGCCCCAGCAAAGGCTTGTTAAACTCTGACGTACTCCAGATCACATCTGTGTGAGTGTGTCTGTGTGTGTCGTTGCTTAAGTGCTTGTTGAATAGTGTGTATATGTGTCCACTCCATTGTGGCTCTTTGTTCCCCAAAACTAGCAGTTATGTGAGGACACTCTTGTTTAATGGGCACTCGGCCAGGAAGTGTTAAAGCAGCCAAATGCAGACTATTAAGGTCCTTTCCTCTCAAAACGGTGAAGGAGTGATGATTGATAAAGGACTGTTTTCATTCAACAGATCTCTTGTTATGCTTTGTTGAGGGCAGAGTGGAGTAGTGAGAGGAGGGTTTAACCATCCACTTCAGCTTGAGTACCTACTTTAATTTCACAAGAAATCACAATGTCCTTGCATTCTTGAACGTTTGTCCAGCGTGATATAAGTGGACATAAGGAAACCCAAGAGATCCTGATTGTGTAGCATCACAGGACAGTGCCACAAAAGGCCACCCAGACCAGACACTGTTAGCTAAATTGTATAAATATGCATGCAAGACCACACCAAATGTGGTCCTGGAGTGTACATACCCAACCAGACTCTGCATGTCTGTTTGCATGTTGTCTGCCACAATTTGGTACCACCCCCTGTTACATAGCCAATCAGTAACTGCCACTGTCTCCTTCCCAATGTACACACTATAAACAATAAGACATGTAAAAACTACCAATAGCAGTTTACAGCTCCCTCAGGCCAATTTAATTAAAAGTTTGATTTTCTCTTAAAAAGTAACTATCCCAAAAAAAAATGTGTTAGTTGTAAGGTGAAACAAATTGTGGTGTTCTTTTTTGTTTTTTTAAAGATTCTTTAACTCCAGCTATTTTTTTTCTTGTTTGAATTGGTGATGTAGAAACACCTTGCAAATGTTACAGATTTTCCTCTCAGAGGGGTTCAGGCAACATAAAGTCAATGGCGCTATTGCTCGGCCTTGTCCTAGCATAAATAATGTGAATCCATGTTATCAAATTTAATATTTATGAACCAAACCGACAAATCATCTGACTAATTCTTTTACACAGTATAAATAGAAAAGCAGTACTAGTGAAAACATTTTGGAAGAATATCCCTGTATTCATTAGCTAATGAAAAATCCTTTCTTTACTACAGATTTATTATACATTTGTTTCATTAGACTTTATTTAAATTTGTTCTCATCTATCCATCCCTTGTCACCCCACTCCCTTAGGAGAAAAAATATCAGTAACATAGTGTTACATCTATCTCCAGTCATCCATGGTTCCTTTATTAGAAAATTACATTTGGGCTACACCCTCTTCTTGTTTCATACCTGAAGCACCTATAATATTTCCAAACACGTTCCACTGTGTTCATAGACGTTTTCTAAGAAATTGGAACATTTTATTATTCTTCAAAATCTTCAGCTATCAGCTATTTCTTAAAATGTCATCATATTTAAATGAATATACCAAGGTGTGAATTTTGAAGGGTTTTAGATTTGGGCTGTCCGTTCGCCCGTGAATTGTCGGTCGATGTAACTGCAGTATGTCTCAATGGGAATCCAGACTACCTATGCTTCTGTGGACACAAAAAGGGCCCACTGGAGTGAGTCCATGGAAGTGAGTGACAGAGGAAAGGAGGGACTGAAAGGTAAGAAGGCAGGGACTTTAAAAGGGGACAAGTTTTTACAAAGCAGAGCAGCAGCTGACAGGAGCTATGCTGTGCATCCGTCCATGTCTCTCTGCACCCCGCTGAACGACAGACGGAAGTCATTTGCCATCAGTAATGTGTGTGTGCGTGTGCATGCGTTCATAGCGGTCAGCATGGCCAATATATCCCCGTCACCTGGACCGGCCCACCCAAACCCAGGCCATCAAAATGACCTTGGCTTTCCTTCCCCATCAATTCTCTCTGTCTCTATCTCTCTCTCTTCCTCTAAATATTTCCATCTCCCATGGCTTGTCACGTCAGTGGTGCATTTGTATGTGCGTATGTGTGTGTATGAGAGTGTGTAAGGTCACCCGTGGCTATAGTAGCATGTGTATAAGGACCAGTGAAGGTGACATCTTGTGCCACGTACTGAGATAATGAAGGCTTTAACTTTACAACTGAAGCGTATCAGATGGCCACACCGCTCACCTACACACACACTCAGTGGACAACAGTGGGTAGGATGGGTCACCACTCTCCATTTCATGCGCGCTGAGCGATCTCTGCTGTCAAAATGCCAAGAGTTTCATCGCCAATATCCATTGAGAGCACAGCATCGTAACAAATCATACCCTTCTCCCACAGTAGCGCACCAAAAATAGCCCTATATTGCTCCACTGGTAAAGCAAGCCACTTGCAACGGCAGGGTTTTGGAATCAATTCCCGAAGGGGACCGTAAACAAAGACATCTTATAAAGGGTGAGTATATGTTACTCTGGATAAAAAGTTATTGTGCTTCATGATTAAAGTTTCATTTTTAACTAGTGGCCATGGGATATATACACATAGTTGGTGGAAGTGGTGGCCTTTCCCCTTCACTGTGTAAAGCACTTTGGGTTCCTTGAAAAGTGCTATATAAGTTGAATTATAATATATTATAAATTGCCTTTACTGTGCTCTGTGGGTGTTTCATGTTAATGTTTCATGAGAAATATTTGGGACATGCCTAATAGAATATTGAATTTGATGTACTTATTTTGTTATCTGGTTGTTTTTATTACTTTTTCCCATCTGCATGTATCTGTTTAATATAAACCACTAAATAGCTAAACTGTGTTTTTCAACTGTAAATAGAAAAACAAGTATATGTGTGTGCATGTGCGTAAGCGTGTCTTACCTATATGATTATGATTTATTGTAAATCCCACCCCTCCTCATCCCTCCATTCCAGCCTTCCAATCATTTCCCCTCAACTCACCTTTCCCTCCCCCCTTTCCATTGAGGATGGCTCTTTTGCATAATAAAAGGAAACCTGTGGAACTAATCCTTGTAAATCTGCTGCTCCATTCTGTCCCATACCTCCGGGCATGGCAGCATACAGAAATCCCTCATTTGAATAGCTAAACTGCACTAAACTGTGAGTAGGGCCTTTTAGCTGCTAATGGAATGACATCTCCATTTCCAGAGAAGTACAGAAAAGAGGGGGGTTAGCCAACCCCTCTGACATTTAAGCTACAATTTTTTTAAACAAAATTATTTATTGAAAATGTTCTCATTTTACACAATTCAAATACATGCACCTAAACATCTAAATATACAGAACATGAAAAGTAGTGCAGTGGGACAAAAATTCTCAATAAAAGTGCTATGCATCCATAAAATCTATTTGTTCCATGGAAGAAGATTCTTTTTATCTAAGGTTTTTCTCCTTCTGAGCTCAGAAAGAACTTTCTTGCAGATGGTGTTACTGTCTACTAAAGTCTGCTGTAATACCATACAACATCTAGTTTTCCATAGCTTAGTACATATAATACAGATGACTATCTGCACCGTACATATAATACAGATGACTATCTTCATCAACTCCTTGTGTCTTTCCGCCAGTACTTCATCCAGAACACCATACACTACAGATATGACAAATTGAAAGTCACCCCAAAAACGTTCAGTTTGTCCCAGACTTCTTTAGCTCTATAACAGTCCTTAAGGAGGTTTTGCTGTGTTTCATCATCATTGCAAAATATCATCTGACATTTTTGTTGTTGTTACTGTACATAAGAACTCCAAGACACAACAGCTCTAACTGCAAGTCTGTTTACAGACATTAACCATCTTATGTCTCGAATGCTCTCTAAAAGTTTTTTTTTTAATTTTCAACACCTAATTTCCTTTAAAGTGTTTATAATCATGGTATCCACCATATTTGAAATCATTAATAAGAAAAAATCATTTTAATCAGGATTCCAGTCTATTTGTAAGTGTAGGTATAGATGAATAACATCACCATAAACCAGTTTATAAATTGGACCTTGTCTGGCTCTACCTCTCCTTATTCTCCATTTGGAGAGGTCACCAACCCAGAGAGCATTCCTTCAGATTGCACTTGTAACTTTTTTAACAAAAGTAATATACATTTTGGTTCTACTGCCCCCAGAGCACCATATTTTTTACCTTAAAACGGGAGTTCTTTTTAGTTTTTTCCCTGGTTGTGCACCAGATTAAGTTTACACACTGTTAACTTAATTTCAATATAATTTTGTTAGATGGAGGAAATATATTAGCTAAAACAGGAGTTTGGATATAATAAAGGCTTTAACTATATTTTTTTATGATTTAGCTTTGCTCTGGAAGCCAACTCATACAGATTTAAATGATGTCTCTTTTCATTATTACAGTAATGTCATCTGCATAGACCATGGCAATAAGTTTATGCTCATGCCCAACCAGTATACCAGATATGATACAATCAGTGTTAATGATTTTAATAAGGGGAATGATTGGCAGGATGTATAAGGCAGCGCATAAGGGGCAACCCTGCTTCACACTGTTTAAAAGTGCTTAAAAGTGTTAAATAATAATTCATGGTTGAATTTATCTATTTGTGTTTATATTTCTGACATGATCTCTGCATCAGAGTTTGTTCGTTTCCTCATCTGTTTCAAACCTACATATTGTACTATTAAAATCATTATGTTTTCTATTTTTCCTTTTTTATTTCTCTACATTTAAATTTGAAGAACTCTTTTAATCTTCATTTTATCAATTCCCATAGTTCAATATAATTGCAAAAGTTTATGGCTTTCTCGTTTTATTTCCACTAAAAGATCTGTGTCTTTCAGGCACTGTGAGTTTAATGTCCAAAAACCTCTGGTTTGTGAGGCACCAGACAAGGTAGTTGTGACTAACAGGTAATCAAATAATTCATTTACTAGTGTGCCTTAATAAGTAACTTAAACATTTTGAGACACATATATACGATCAATATGAAATCAATTATGGGAGTCCAAACAGTTAAATTCCCGACAGGATTAATAGACCTACATGCATCAATCAAATTAGCTTCATTACAAATATCTTTCAGAATTTTACCTTTAGATGCTAGTTAAATGACGTTGGAACTACATTTGTCATTTTCATCATTAACTGCACAGAATAACCTTATAACCAACCATTAGTACATAGTTCTTTAAGTCTTTTAAATAGTTGATTTTTATTTTAATTTTTTTGGAGCAGTGTACACATTTATTACACAATATTTTTCACCCGGGTAAATACAATCTATCATCAACAACCTAGCCGGGATTATTTCCCTTCTTCGAATTATAGATACATCACTCGTTTTAAAGAAAATACCATTGCCATCAGCTCTACTTTCTCCTATAGATATAATTTACCTTTGTTCCATACACTGGTTACATCGGCTACATCATTGTTAGTGTTCAGTCTGAGTTCCTGAGTGCACAGGATATCAAAGTCAGTATTTGACAAGTATGCCATTTTCTTATCTCTTAAAGTATGATTGGATGCCACAAGCATTTCAGGTGGAAACTTTAAGACAGTACTTTTCATACAAAACTATGGTGTTGGTTTGTCATCCAGGTGCTTGTTTTTTTTCTTTTTATAGGTTGTACCACGGACTCTCTTTCTTTTTACTTCCTCAAATTATGTTTCATTTGGTACATCTGGAATGGAGAAGTCAGGGGTAGGGGAGAGAATCCTGATTGCTGTCACACAGAGCAATCTCTGCTTCAGCACGGGAGAGTAACGGAGTACTGTGGACTTGCTGGTCAACCTGGTAGAGTTGAAGTCAGAGCTAGGGCTCTCACTCGCACTTTCATATCTCTGATCTAAGTCTTTGTCACAACTATCATTAGACCTTATTCCACATGAGCTGCCCTCACCTTGAAAGCAGGGGTCCTCTAAAGGAATGTCTCCAAGCTGCAGAGTGGAGGAGGCGCAGGAAGCCTGCTGCTGGGTTGCTGGTTGAGGATTAGCTCCAGGGGGATGAGAGATCTGGCTGCAAGGCAGTTGCTGGCAAGGGGCAGATTGTTGTTCCTGCATCTGCGGGTAATCGGGCTGATGTTGTAGCTGTTGGTTCTGCTGCTGAGGATCATCAGTCTGCTGTGGTTCTCCATGCTGATGTTGCTGGTCCAAAGTCTGCTGCTGGTGATTGTGATCAGGACGTCACTGTCGAGTGGCAGGGTCACTCCGATGTGCTGAGCTCTTTGCCACATTTGCAAAGGATTTAGGACATTTAAAGAAAGTGTGACCTTCCTGGCCACACGGTGAGCACTCGTTCTCTCTCTGACATGTATTGGCTTTGTGGCCCAGGTTCCCACAGTGCCAACCTTTTACTGTAGGGCAGTCCTTAACTTGATGGTCTATGGCTTGACAGATGAAGCACCTCGTCACTTGTCCAGTGTAGATTATTTGACACAATTCCATGTTCAACAGAGGGCTCCCAATCTGGGCGGTCTGATTCTGATTGTTTTAGGAAATCCCTGGTTATGACTAGAGAACCCTGTCACCAATCGGAACACCCTGGAGATGATATCCTTGTCTACCTCATGTTGGAAGACCTGTATCTCCTTTGGTCTGTGGTCCCACATTGATTGACAGTACGATAGTTGCCCTCCAGCCTAACGTGACCAGTGAGTACACAGTTGTCCTGAATGTGTTTTTTCATTCATGCTTTACCTTTCTCCCTCCTTACATGCCCTCGGACTGCGCCGTTGACCTGGGAAAAAGTCCACCACAAAGAATGATCCACTAAATTTTAGGAGGCCTTGAGGAAAGGGTTCATCTGACGCTCCTCGTCTCCTGCCTTTGCCAGCTTCTTCTTGGTGGTGAAGAAGGACTGAGGGCCAACATTTACTACAGCGGGCTATACGACGTAACCATAATGTATCGGTATCCCCTCCCTCTAGTGCCCTTAGCCATTCATCAACTGTGCGGAGCATTCTACTTCACATAGCTGTCCTATAGTTTAACCAATGCATTCAGTCCTGCATTTATGATGTGTTCAGAGACATGCTGGGTAGACAGGTTTGGGTTTTCATCAATGAGAAAATGGAGACGTCTTAGGGAACACCAGCTCTTTGTGAAAGGGTAGAAGTGCATGTTCCGTCGGATGTCCGTCTAAATTCCTGAGATCCAGTATTCATTACAAATGCTAATGAAGGTGGTTGCCAAAATGTGTTTGTTTGTTGACTGCTGCTGCCAAATTCATTTATATTAAATTTGAAAGATATGATTTGTAAGTGATGTTTTTTCTTCAAATTCAAACTATACAGTACATTGTTGAATCAAGCAACCAAAGATTGTTTAGTGATATTTGAGTTGTGCAGTTGTTGTTTTAACACAGTATTAGTCCCTATGGTGTCTTAATAGAAAGTACAAATATGGACGGAGTCAGGTCATTGCCAGGGCCTATAGTTTCCTTGGCTTCGCAACGTCTACCGTGTTTGATCAGGAACTTCAGCTTCATAGCAGCCCTGCTCACCTCTCTACCAAGAAGGAACGCTGTCTACAACACAATGTTCCAGAAGCCGAGGACCATGTTCACCATTGTCCCCGTTCTGAAGCACATGTATCCGACATTACTTTGGACATTACAGTCCAGACATTAATATTTGTCCTAGAATTGGATTCCTCGGGGGTGGGTGCGGTCCTCTCTTAATGCCAGAATAAGCCTGAAAAGTTATATACATGTGCCTTCTTTTCTGAAGATCTTACCCCTGCAGTTAGGAACTATAGAATTGGTGACAGGGAGCTGTTGGCAATGGTACTTGCTCTGGAGAAGTAGAGCTATTGGCCCTCATTTATCAAACATGCGTAGAAACCAGCGTAGATCTGAGCACAGAAATAACCTTAAGACGGGGCTCATGTGTGATTCACAAAACGTTCGTATCTCTCCAATTCCAGCATATGAATGAACGGTTGTTGATAAATCTGACGGTTGAATTCAATCATAACTTAAATATCATGCACAAATATATTCACAGGTTAGAGGCCTTTCCCTTAGAATTTACGACATGGATAAGCGACATCCGAGAAAGAAAATGAATTTCTCTGAGATAGAAATTAGAGACACTTAGGTCTCAGGTGGAGGCCAACCGCTTGGTTTTATTTGGAAGCTTAAAATCAGGCATCAATGGATCAAGGAAAAATGCGGGGTGGACTGAGGTTACTGCTACAGTCATTGAAAGCAATAAACGTAAACCTGAAGTGCATTTCAAATAAATAAATTATTTTCACTAAACAGTACACATTGTTACGGTGCAGTGTTATAAGGTACTCAGTCAGGGGATAACCTTTGTCACCTTTGAATCACATCAAACCGTTTCACCAAAGAACTATGTAGAACTTTTATAATAATTGTAAATTGCATAACTCATAGAGAAGATGACTCTAGCCATGCAGTGCGCCTTCCTGTAGCCTTGTTCCAATGCTGCAGTTTTGAAAAATAAAAGTGGCGCATCCCCCCAGGTCACCGTGTTACCATATAAAGAACAAACATCCTGGCATCACATATGACCTAAACGTTGATTGAATTAAATTTTTTGCGATTGATAAATGCGTAATCATTTATGGATGGTGGCTACAGACGCACATGAGTACAATTAATCGTCCCAATCACAATTCGAAACCCAGCAATCTCATAACATTGTCTTTTAATCACAGTTTGCTGAGGATCATCATATAGAAAATGAATATACCTAGCAGAATGGGACTAGCCGACAAAACTGCTGGCATAGTTTAACTAATTGTTGGCTGTGATAAACCAGACCTGTCCCCGATCTCCCGCTGAAAGGTCCCGGTGGCCAAAAACCCCAATGTAGAGAGCGCACATTAAGGTCCTCTAACAGAGCCAGATCTGCCATTGCTTTGACTTCAGAACTGCCAAAGCGCTTCTTTAAATAGGTGACTGAATGAACATTTCACCATTCACATTCTGAAATGTAACACCCATTCATCAATGATTGCTGGTACAACAATTCAATGAACCGGGTGGATATAGGCTTCCATGAACCAGCGCTAGTCACACTGGAGGACTTGCGTACATTCAGTCCAGATTTTACGCTCAGGTTTAAATTGATAAATGCCTTGCTTTGCGTAGGAATTGGCGTACGCTCGCCCTACGCCTGTTTTAGGGTGTACGCACGTTTCATAAATGAGGGCCATTGGCTGGAGGGCACTGTCCATCAGTTCCAGATTCTCACTGACTTCTGGAAAGTCAATCACGTATGTGCAGCAAAGAGGATGAATTTCAGCAAGACAGGTGGGCCCAGTCCTTAACCAGGTTCCAGTTCACCCTGTCCTACCGCCCAGGTAAGAAGTCAAGGCTAATGCCTAGTCACGGATGTACAACGCAGGTGAGAAGAGGGAGCCCTATCCTGTCACCCTATCAGCAGATACTTGAGAATACTGTAGAGGAATCAGTCACAAAGTTGAATTTATGCCAGTGCTGGTTATTTCAACAAGATAACGACCCAAAACACTGCTCAAAATCTACTCTGGCGTTATGCAGAGGAAGAAGTACAATGTTCTGGAATGGCCATCCCAGTCCCCAGACCTGAAAATCATTGAAATGTGGGGTGATTTGAAGCGGGCTGTCCATGCTCAGCAACCATCAAACCTAACTGAACTGGTGATGTTTTGCAAGGAGGAATGGTCCAAAATACCTTAATCCAGAATTGCAAATTTTCTGTTCATCCAATAAAACCTAATTTCACTACTGAAATATTACTTTGTTCTTCAGTTATTTGATAGATCAAAATGAAGTTGCTGATCAAAACACCCAGTTATTTATTATTTATGCACACGACTGTAGGTACATGCTTGGTATTCATTTGATACTTTTTTGCTTTGGTCTGGCCAGACTTTTTCCCTTTAATACCATTGGATAATAATAAAAACCCTGAAACAGTAACACTGTGTCTGTCATCCTTGCTTGCACCAGATTCCCATGCCCAGCACCTATCACAAAGTCCCCTTGCCCGTGCCTCTTCACCAAGTGCCCTTGGTCACATCAATAGATTGACAGGCCCAAGGGTTTCACCATTCATGCTGCCTTCCTATCTACAGGTCGCTGAAGCACCATTCCAATGTGTCATCTAGCAGTAGACTCCTGGAGGACATCGACTCAGACTTTGGCCGCAAATGAATGTCCCAAGAATAGAAGGCCTTCTTGGTCAGCTATGGTTAGCCTCAATCCCGAGTACCAACCTCAGTCCAACAGGCAGTTGGAACGTGTCAACTAGGAACTGGAGAGGTTCCTAAGGGGCCATTGCCAGAACCCACAGGGTTTCTGCTGTGTTTGTGCAAAATTCTCTTGTCCACACTTCCACAGGGCTCACCCGATTCCATTTCATCCTGGGATACCAGATGGCCCTGGCTTCCTTGACCCGCAGTCAGAACAATGGATCTGCCAGGCAGGGAGGTCGGGGACGCCACCCATGTACAGTTGATGTCAGAAATGTACATACCCTTAGGTTGAAGTAATTAAACATAATTTGTCAACCACTCCACAAATGTCATGTTAACAAACTATAGTTTTGGTAAGTCGTTTAGGGCATTTTTTCCAACAATTATTCCACTTATAATTCACTATATTACAATTCCAGTTGGTCAGACGTTTACACACACTAAGTGGACTGTGCCGTTGAACAGCTTGGAAATGTATTGTCTTTAGAAGCTTCTGACAGGCTAATACACACTTATACACACACGCTTTTTCAGGTCAGCTGATCAACTGCTCCTGAGTTTCCCTAAAACTAAGAGTAAGCTTAGTGTCCCTAAAACTAAGTGTAAGGGGACACTGCCTTTGCTGTGGCAGCACCTAAACTATGGAATGATCTCCCTCTGCCCATTAGACTGTCTTCTTCACTGTCAGTTTTTAAATCTTTACATAAAACCCACCTCTTCTCCTTGTTCTTTGAC
This sequence comes from Umbra pygmaea, assembly GCA_016801145.1. Lineage (NCBI taxonomy): Eukaryota > Metazoa > Chordata > Actinopteri > Esociformes > Umbridae > Umbra > Umbra pygmaea. The sequence continues at coordinate 29,848 of JACXGM010004882.1, forward strand.
ACCACACGCTGACATTTAATATTGTTGTTTTATTGTGTGGCTGGTTTTATGTCTTTTACCTTGCTTAATTTTATGCCTGAGTGTTTTATGAACGTTATGTTTGTTACCTATTTGGTGTCACTTCATTTGGATAGTCAAAATGAGTATTGTAACATTCCCCAGTTCCTCTTCACTGAGAACTACAGCTTCCCTACCCAAGACTGCTCAGAACTACAATTCCCATAGCCTGGTCTCAATCACCCAAATTCTACTCACCTGCTACAATCCACTCTCCATATATACCAGCACTTCCCAATTCCTCTTTGTGATGTATTGTGAGTATTCTTTCTTCATACTGAGCATTCTATTCTTGGATTGTTATACTGCCCTGACCCCTGCATTGTGTATAAAGTATTCTGCCTTGGATTATCCCCTGTACCTTTGCCTGATATATACTGCCTTGTTTCCGATAAGCCTGCCTGACTGAGAACCTGATTAGTGTACCAAACTCTGCCTGTCTGACTACCTGGTTTTGTTAATGGAACACTGCCTGTCTGACTACCTGGATTTGTTAACGGAACATAGCCTGTATACTCACCTGCATTATTGTGTCCTGTTATATATGTACTATACGTCTATACTAGTACAGAATAAACATTATTATTATTATTATTATCCTCTTCTGGGAGTAAATCATTACAAGTATCTGTAGCTCATCTACAGATATTTATACTATAACCCATTTAAAAGCGTAGTGAATGCTTGCTAAGGTTAAGTTTAGGGTTAGGTTTAGAATTACAGTTAGCTTAAGAGTAAGGGAAAAGGTTAAGTATAGAGATAGAATGGGGTTTAAATTAGGGTTAGGTTTAGTAGATAATTAATTGAATCATTATTGATAGTCTGTGGACCGTTATTGATAGTCTTTAGATTATTTTTAATAGTCTGTTAAGCATCTAAAGATAAATTTAAAGTGCTCTATAAAAAAAGTTTGATTGATTGATAATTGACATAATTTTAGTTAATTAGATGTGTGACTGTGGATGTATTTTAATGCCTACCTTCAAAGTCAGTTCCTCTTGCTTAAAACCATGGGAAAATCTAAAGAAATTAGCCAAGATTTCTTTAAAAGAATGGTAGACCTACACAAGTCTGGTTCATCCTTGGGAGCAATACCAGAAGGTACCACAAGCATCTGTACAAACAATAGTTTAAACACAGTGGGACCACAAAGCAGTCATACCGCTCAGGAAAGAGACACATTCTGTCTCCTAGAGATGAACATACACTGGTGCGGAAAGTGCAAATCAATCCCAGGAAAAACAGCAAAGGACTGTGAGAAGATGTTGGAGGAAACATGTGCAAAAGTATATATATCCACAGCAAAATTAGTCCTATATCGACATAACCTGAACGGCCAACCAGCCATTGCTTCAATCCTGTCATATAAATGCAACTACAAATAGGGACAAATATTGTGCTTTCTGAAGAAATGTCCCCTATTCTGATAAATGAAAACATTTTTGGCCATACTGACCATCGTTTTGCTTGGAGGTAAAAGGTGGAGGCTTGCAAGCTGAAGAACACCATCCCAACCATGAAGCATGGCGGTCGCAGGATCATGTTGTGGGGGTGCTTTGCTACAGGCGGGCCTGGTGCAATTCACAAAATAGATGGCATCATAAGGAAGGAAATCTATATGGATATATTGAAGCAAATTCAAGACATCAATTAAGAAGTTAAAGTTTGATTGCAAATGGGTCTTCCAAATGGACTATAACCCCAAGCATACTACCAAAGTTGTGGCAAAATGGTGTAAGAATGGTCAAAAATTCACCCTACTTATTGTGGATGCTACCCCAAACGTATCATCCTAGTTAAAATCTGTAAAGGCAATGCTACAAATAGTAAATTAGTCTATGTAAACTTCTGACACATTGGGAATGTGATGAAAGAAATAAAAGCTGATAAATAATTCTCTCTGCTATTATTCTGGCATTTCAAATTCTGAAAATAAAGTTATTAATCAATAACTTATAACAAATGTATTCTATAAAACAGCAGATGTTACAAAGTGCTTTGACAGACACCTGGCCTAAATGATCAACATACAGTGCCTTGCGAAAGTATTCAGCCCCCTTGAACTTTTCGACCTTTTGCCACATTTCAGGCTTCAAACATAAAGATATGAAACAGTAATTTTTTGTGAAGAATCAACAACAAGTGGGACACAATCGTGAAGTGGAACGAAATTTATTGGATATTTTAAACTTTCTTAACAAATAAAAAACTGAAAAATTGGGCGTGCAAAATTATTCAGCCCCCTTAAGTTAATACTTGGTTGCGCCACCTTTTGCTGCAATTACAGCTATAAGTCGCTAGGGGTATGTCTCTATCAGTTTTGCACATTGAGAGACTGAAATTTTTGCCCATTCCTCCTTGCAAAACAGCTCGAGCTCAGTGAGGTTGTATGGAGAGCGTTTGTGAACAGCAGTTTTCAGTTCTTTCCACAGATTCTCGATTGGATTCAGGTCTGGACTTTGACTTGGCCATTCTAACACCTGGATATGTTTATTTGTGAACCATTCCATTGTAAATTTTACTTTATGTTTTGGATCATTGTCTTGTTGGAAGACAAATCTCCATCCCAGTCTCAGGTCTTTTGCAGACTCCATCAGGTTTTCTTCCAGAATGGTCCAGTATTTGGCTCCATCCACCTTCCCATCAATTTTAGCCATCTTCCCTGTCCCTGCCGAAGAGAAGCAGGCCCAATCCATGATGCTGCCCCCACCATGTTTGACAGTGGGGATGGTGTGTTCAGGGTGATGAGCTGTATTGCTTTTACGCCAAACATAACTTTTGGATTGTTGCCAAAAAGTTAGATTTTGGTTTCATCTGACCAGAGCACCTTCTTCCACATGTTTGGTGTGTCTCCCAGGTGGCATGTGGCAACCTTTAAAAGACACTTTTTATGGATATCTTTCAGAAATGGCTTTCTTCTTGCCACTCTTCCATAAAGGCCAGATTTGTGCAGTATACGACTGATTGTTGTCCTATGGACAGACTCGCCCACCTCAGCTGTAGATCTCTGCAGTTCATCCAGAGTGATCATGGGCCTTTTGGCTGCATCTCTGATCAGTCTTCTCCTTGTATGAGCTGAAAGTTTAGAGAGACGGCCGGGTCTTGGTAGATTTGCAGTGGTCTGATACTCCTTCCATTTCAATATTATCACTTGCAAAGTGCTCCTTGGGATGTTTAAAGCTTGGGAAATCTTTCTGTATCCAAATCCAGCTTTAAACGTCTCCACAACAGTATCTTGGACATGCCTGGTGTGTTCCTTGTTCGTCATGATGCTCTCTGTGCTTTCAACGAACCTCTGAGACTATCACAGAGCAGGTGCATTTATACAGAGACTTGATTACACACAGATGGATTCTATTTATCATCATTAGTCATTTAGGTCAACATTGGATCATTCAGAGATCCTCACTGTACTTCTGGAGAGAGTTTGCTGCACTGAAAGTAAAGGGGCTAAATAATTTTGCCTGCCCAATTTGTCATTTTTTTGGTTAAAAAAGTTTGAAATATCCAATAGATTTTGTTCCACTTCACGAATGTGTCCCACTTGTTGTTGCTTCTTCACAAAAAATTTTTATATCTTTATGTTTGAAGCCTGAAATGTGGCAAAAGTTCGAAAAGTTCAAGGAGGCCGAATACTTTCGCAAGGCGCTGTAATTCAGTGGGCACGGACATTGAGACGCACACTGGAGAGGTACATCTGGAGTCGCCAGGCAGATATTGTGATCACCAACAGGAGTGATGTGGGCACCAGCACAGCGAGGTGGGCACAGGACAGAGACAGGAAGGAGTCATCAAGCCACAGTCCTGAAGCATGTTCCAAGGGTTTGGGTCATCCTTGGATGAACATAACATCAGAAACATTAGAATGGGCATGCCTTAGGCCTAGTACCTCTGTATATCTTGACCTATGCCAGATCTAAAAATAAATATATAATCTGTCTCTCATTCCCCGTCACAAACCAATGAAATGTAAGTGGGGAATAAGAAAGGACAGAATGACCATAGTCCCCCTCCACATAAATTATTGCAGCATAACATCCGGAGATGTGGTCCTTCACAAAGAAAACCTCAGACAGGGCCAAACAGGCATGATTCAGACCCAGCTACATTGCCAAGTCCACACCACCTAAGGGACACCCATGCAGCAGCGCAATTAGCATTAAGCTGCCTGGGATTTGTGTTAGATAAGCCGAGTGATCTACCTTGCCACGTCACTCTCCAGCAACTCCTTGTGTGTAGATTGGGCACCTGTAAATTCAATCATGGAAGTACAGTTTGTGAACGTAATCATCTAATACATAATCTTGTTAAAGGCTTTCCTTGTTGGATGAGCTATGCGAAAATAATCGGTGGCTCAGCGACATGTGGTTGGATGAATTATGTCCATGGATTTGAGGATCTGCTCATTGGGAATTGGGAAAAAAAAATATGGGGGGGAACAATGGTTTGTGGGGACTTTCAAGGTCTGCCTTCCCCAGCACTATGGCATTTCACCCACCTTTCATGTCTCTCTCCTGGTACCTTGGTGTAGTCCGTCACCCTGGGTGTGCCTCCGCCACACTTGGACATCGACAGGAAGCCATTCCATTGCATATGTCATTGGCTGGACTCCAGATTCAGAGCGGGATGGCTTCAGTGCCTCGTAAACTGGGAGTGGTACAGTCATCCTGGACCACAACCTTATCAGGGACTTCCATTGTTACCGCACTGACCGACCTGCTCCACATCCACATCCTCATTGTCATCCTCCAGGCCTTATATATTATTATATATATATTTCCATATATGCAAATGCATTTGGAAGACTGCACATTATGTTTCAAATAAAAAAATGAAGATAAATTGGTAAAATGTGTTATTACTTACAGAAAGTGAAGAAAAACGAATGTTAGGCTGTTTGAAAAAATACCAGTGTCTGCATTTGTCTTTACAAACTCAAAACATTTACTGGATAAACTGAATAATGCTTGAAAATTTACCCGTCCTGTGAATCACTGAACTAATATTTAGTTTTATAACCATAATTTCTGAAAACTGATTCATATCTGTTACCCATTTTCCACCAAAGAAAGAACTGGAAAAATTTGGTGCCGGTGCCTATTTGAAAAGAGTACCTCGCTTTTCGGCAGCCAGAAAAACTGGTTCCAGAGTGGCACCAACTCTTTGCTGGTCTAGAACCATTCTTTTACCACATTGAGCTTACGTCAGGGGCTGGGGGCGGGGTTATTGTGACCAACATCACTACGGAAAGGTTGTGACCGCCATTGTTAAAAACTAGAAAGTTAGTAGAAAGATGGATTCAAAAGCGAAACAGTAGTCAGTGGAGGAGACATTTAAATACATTCATCAAATGCCACAATCTGCAATCTTGTCTGGGAACAAAACGTTATGAATACGGGCAGACTTCCATGTAGGTGCAAGCCATTAATGTTTCCACAACCGATCGGAAGATGATTTTTGCAAATTTAGGAAAACAATTGTAGGCTGTATGACTCAACAATTAACAGAAAATATAAATAAAACGATAGGCCAGAACAATAATAGCTGTAAGTCTGATTCAAACAATTGTTTGTATAGAGAAGTAGGCCATTTCATCTTAATTTAGCTGCCGAGAACTTTAGGCTATCGTAAGTCCCCTTTCAGAGACCCACTTCTGTCAAACTGTATGCTATTTCTTGATATATAAAAAATAGGAAAAAAGGGGTCTAGCGATAGATGGATAAACAACCCAAACCATGATGTATGTCAACGTGCAGCACTGTTACAGATAAGCCCTTGCATGGCGACGTACACAGTGACGTAACCACGTTGTACTCTGGGTTCTCTCGTATGTGGAAAAACAAACAGGTTCTGAGAAGGTTTGCAATTTGAATCAACTGTGAACCAGCACCGGTTCAGAACCAGAGTTAGCTTTGTTCGAAAAGGGGTATGTGTGGCACGGAGTCAACCAAAGTCTGACACCAGTGAACTTGTATTCCAGCTCAGGACGATTGGACTAAATTCCACAGTTTCTCTGGATTTCTTGGTTTTGCCTCAGAAACACCATTTTGTTCAATATTGATATCACTACAATTATTCTATTGAATTAAGTTCAGGGAATTGGGCTGGCCACTCCATAACATAAATCTTGTTGGTCTGGAACCAAGATGCTGCTCACTCACTGGTGTGTTTGGGGTCGTTGTCTTGTTGGAACACCCATTTCAAGGGTATTTCCTCTTCGGCACAAGGCAACATTTTTTGAAGGTATGCCTAGGAAATTAAGGTTTATATTCAGATTTGAGGTCAGTGCAACTTAAACTATATGCATGATTTGGACATAGTACATAAATTAACGATTAAAATAAAACAAGTTGAGATCCTGCATGGTGCAACAAAAACTTCTGAAGGTCTGGCAAAGAGAGGTGCAAATTGGCAGACGACTGCATGGGGTGGATGGCTAAATGTTGAGGGGTGATTTATGTGGTGTTGTGTTTCAGCGATTGCTTGTGTTTGACTAGGTGCTTGTGCACTCAACCTATCCTGTTCCTATTGCCTCATCATTGCCTCAAGAAAAAAACTATGGAGGAAGTTGCATCTCTACTACCATACAAACAAATAATTTAATAGAAGTGGGCAGGACCGTTAACAGAAATGTCTGGGTCCCTGAAAAGGTCCAGTGAATGGTCCGCCCCAGGTGCACTTTTGACATATTCCTGGTCTCCATGCCCCCCCCCCCTCAGCTGGGCCCCAGAAA